>VWZN01001372.1:44656-58610 GCA_013396955.1 Regulus satrapa | reverse complement strand
AGTGAATTGATGGTTGTTTTATGATGAACAGATGCTGAATTTTGGGTGAATTTTACATGAACTTGGTGTGATTTGGGTGTGAAGTTTGGGTAATTTAGAAGATAAATTGGGGTGAAAATTGGGTTAATATTTGCATAATCAGTTTGAATTTGAAGTGACGTTTGGGAGAAATTGGGATGTGTTTTTGTGTGGTTTGGCAAAAATCTTAGGTGAAATTGCATGAATTTCAGGGTAGTGTTTGTTGAATTTTGGGTGATATAGAAAATGGGGTGAATGTTAGGTGAATGATGGGTGAACTTTTGTTGAATTTTTGGGGAATGATGGGTGAATTTTGGGTGAGCATTGCATGAAATATTTGTGAAATATCTTTGAATTTCCACAAACCACACAAAAATTCACTCCAAATTCACCCAACATTCACCCAACATTCTCACAAAATTTCACTCCAAATTCACTCAACTTTCACCCAACATTCTCACAAAATTTACCCAAATTTCACAATTTCTCTTCCAAGTCAAAAAAAATTCACCAAAAACCACACCAGTCCACCTAATTTCACCCAATATTTACCCCAAACCACACTCAAAATTCACCCAAAATTCACCTAACATTCACCCCAATTTCTCTTCCAATTCGCCCAGAATTCACCAAAACCACCACAAAAATTCACCCAATTTCACCCAAGATTTTACCCAAACCACACAAAAACTCCCCTCAATTTCTCCCAAATGTCTCTCCAAATTCAAACGTATTTCACAAATATTTCACAAACATTCAACAAAATTCACCCATCATTCACCTTAAATTCACCTAACATTCACCCAACATTCTCACCAATTTCTCTTCTCATTCACCCCAAATTCACCAAAAATTACCTGAAATTCACCCAATTTCAACCAAGATTTTACCTGTACCACTCAAAAATTCAATACAATTTCTCCCAAATCTCACTTCAAATTCAAACAGATTTTACTCCAAGTCCAGCCAAAATTCATCAAAATTTCAACCAACTTTCACCTAACATTGGCCCAATATCAGCCCAATTATAGGCAAATTCATCTTCTAATTCATCCAAAAATTCACCCAAATTTCACCCAATATTGACCCAATATTCACCTTACATTCACCCCAGTTTCTCTTCTAATTCACCCATCATTCATCAAAAACTACTCTAAAAATCACAAGATTTCACCCAAGATTTTCCCCACACCACTCAAAACTTCACCACAATTCCACCCAAATGTCAATCCAAATTCAACCATATTTCCCATATATTTCACCCGACTTTCACCCAACATTCTCACAAAATTCACCCAAATTTCACCACAATTTCTCTTTCGAGTCAACCAAAATTCACCAAAAACCACCCCAAAGTCCACCTAATTTCACGCAATATTTACCCCAAACCACACTCAAAATTCACCCAAAATTTACACAAATTGATCCAGTTTTGTGTGTTTCAGCGCCCAGCTGCCAGAGGAGCCTTCCGGGGGAGAAAGTGGTTGTCACTTCGCCACCAGTCGAGGGACAGCACCTCTGGTATGAGCATCGTAGAACACCGCTGGAGACCACACGGCTGTTGTCCGCAGTCAACTGCTTCCCAAAGGAGGTGGCCTGCCAGCTGAATTCACATGTGAGGCAGTCAGAATAGAGCTCAGCAAGTGGTATTTGTGTTGCTCCCTATGCCTCATCCAGCAGCACTCTCTTTTTCTTTCTTTCTTTCTTTCTTTCTTTCTTTCTTTCTTTCTTTCTTTCTTTCTTTCTTTCTTTCTTTCTTTCTTTCTTTCTTTCTTTCTTTCTTTCTCTATCTTGTTTCCCCCTTGCTTCTCTTCCTCCTTTCTTGTTTCCCACCACCTTTCTTAATTTCATCCAAAACACTGAGTCAAAATCACTTTTATAATGTTAAAACTCCCACACCTATTTTGAAGTTAATTTACTGAATTAAAAAAGGATTTTAAAAGGAAGTACACAAGTGCCTGTCTTGCCTTGGCAGGAGGTGTAATATACTTGTATGTGTTCAATAGCACCTTTTTCTGATTTAAAGAAAGTCTGATCCAACTGTGTATGGCAAGATAGCAAGGACTTAATTAAATTTGGATTTTGAGAGATCTTTTACTGATGCATCACTAACGACAGGTACCCCTTTTCCTAGACAGTTCTCAGTAAACTCATGCAATCCCCTCCAATTCACTCCATCTTGAAAATAATTTCCAGAAAGTTTTCTTACTGTTTAAGAGTGTGTCTGCTGTTCATGTGCCAGTATTTAAATGCATGGTCTCATATGGCTCAGGTATCCGATAACCACCTTGTGGGAAATAATTAGGGTAAGACCTTGGACCAGGATGTGCACAAAACACAGCGAGATTGACAAATACAGGGAGCAGCAGAGGTGGACAAACATGGATGTCACTATCACCAAACCATCTGTAAATGAAATTACCAACTTGTTACCTTCCTAATATTTCAAATATTACCAGGAAATACACAAAATACTGCCATTTGAAATGTGTGACATAGTATTTTCATCCCCTTGGATTCATCATCTGAACATCAATATTTGTAGTGCAGAAAATCCATACCACTGTAGAAGCATTCTTCAGTGCCACATTTGTATAGTCAAAGGCTGTGCTTTAAACGGGGAAACAGTTTGGACACTTAGTTGCATCCATCAAGGCTGGATGGGAAATATGTAAACTTCTTGCAGAAAGGCTTAGTCAGAGTTTGTCTTTACAAACCACGTGTTTTGGGAGCCAAAACTGCACAGCAGGCCTGAGCACAGCCCCCCTTCAAGTCACTGGTGGGGGCACAGCAGGAATAGAAACAGTATTTCTGGGTTTCACAGCCGGACACCAGAGCAAGACATGGAGCACTTGCTCCATTTTCAGTCCATGTGCCAGTGGGTTTTATGTGTTCATCTGTTCCTACACTGCCTAGCATTCACATCAAGTTCATTTTCCAAAACCTCTGTGCCAGTGCCTGTTTCCTTACCTTGGTATCCAGGTTAACACTGGAATGAGTTCAGCAAAAGCTTCTACACAATACATTTTTGTAATCCAATGTTCATATGTATCAAAAATATTCCTATGATGCAATGAAACTTTATTTCTTAAGAACTGTTTGAAATTTCGTCTAAGCAGACAGTTAATAAATTCTGAAAAATGGAAAAACAACCTTGAAAAGAAACCCAGAAGTCAAATGTATGTGCCTGCAGAGTAAGACATGGTCTATTTATGCCCCACATCTCAAGGCACTAATGGGGGGTTTGCCCCAGGACACCAGAATATGTATTTAAATGTCATAATTACCGATGCTCTGCTACCTTGGGTACACAAAGTCCTCAGCTGTACTAATTTAGAGAACAGATTATTCTCATTTTAAATGTAAACCCAAATGTTTTCCCCTCACTAATGAGGGGAAGTGAGAGATGTGGAACAAGACTTTCTTAGCAGCCTTGAGATTCCAATGAGATTTCAGAAAATCATTTTTGCAGTGTGAGGTTATTCACTTCACTGGGCAGAGAAGCCAGTCAAGGCAGCTCCAGGCTAGGCTCCCTATAGCTGTTCTGTCTCCCTGTTCATAGGCATGGGGTACTCACAGGCCAACCAAACCCTGTGAAAAAAAGTATTTCGGAAAGTAAATGGTCATTTGTTATCTGCACCAATGCTGCTTCTTTTTTTTTCCCCATACACAGTGCTGCTGCTGTGGAATGGCTCTCTCCATCACTGGTGGCCATAGACCACCCAAGGTCACCCATTCTGCATACTCAGCCAGAGGCTCAATTTCACAAAGAAAACTTTATATTTTTGGACATGAAATATATAGTTGGAGGAAGGAAAGACATTTTTTTACTATTTTTGGACTAAAAGTGCCTAAAAGCTCCTTAAAACTCAGCTGTGGAGCCGGGATGAGGCCTTCAGGATTCCTCTTTCCGCCAGCAATTGTTGAATGCTCTCTGAGGCTGCTGCTTCTCTGTTCCTGAGCCCTTCCTTACCGCACCTGGGCTAACCTGGGGATGATCAGTCACCTGCACTGCCTGTGTCTGCCCATGGAACAGCCTTGCCCTCCTCATCCTGCCCCCATTGGGCTCAAAAGCAGGGTTGCCAGCAGAGCACCAGCCTGTCGTTGTTCCTGCTGTAGTGCCCCAATGAGATACTGTGGAGAGATGGCTGCTGATTTTCCTGCTCTCCTGCCTACTGAGATGATCCAGTGGGATGTCTGCAGTGATGCCTGCAGTGCCACTGGGGTGCTGCCTGGTGGGATGTCAGCTCTGATGCATGTTGAGGCACCATGGTGGGATGCCTGCTGGGATACCTTCTACATTCAAGACAAGTGAGACCAAGCATCTAAATATTTGTGATTGGTTTATTTCTTTCACCACAGTACACAGAATGTGTGCTCTGTGTAGATATGCAAAAGCATTGAAATTTTTGTGTTTACAGGCTTTGTCTTGTTCTGGAAGGAACGATCCCAAATGGCCCAGGTTCCACAGCCATGCTCCCAGCCAGCCTTCCCCAAGGCTCTTAGCCTCCCCTGAACACTAGCAGAGAAAGAGAAGCCACTAGCTTCGATTGTCCCCTGCAACTACCAGTGATGCTCTTCACAGCCAGCAGCCCTTCACAGGGACACTAACAACAGATCCAGAGCACAGGCACATTCCACAGGTTTTCAGCAGCTGCAGACTTTCTGGGAAGAGTTTGCAGCACCTGGCAATATCCCACTTCCCTATGGCCACTGCCAGCCTCGACAGAGCAGCCTGTCCCATACCCCGGATCATTCACCAGGAACCTCATGGAGAAAGCTGTGTCTTGCTCAGCTCCTCCAGGGTTCCCTGGGGCCTCCTGGACCCCTGAAAGGAGCTTCAGCACTGTTTGTGCCCACAGAAGCTGTGCTGCAGGAGGTGAAGGAGCATTTTGTGCATATGAGCCTGAGATGCCTCAGATGCAGAGGCTGCGCTTGCAGTGAAGGATGGCGGTGTCACAAGCAGAGTGCCTCTGTCTCTGCTGCTGGCTCCACTTTCACCTCTGTGGCAACCCTATTGCTTATTTTCTAAGTCTCTCTTCTCCAGGATACATAATTTTCTGATTTTGAGTGTTATGAAATACCCAAAGGCACACTTCTCCCGTGCATGATTTCACAATATATTACCTGTTACAATATCTATTTAGTACAGTTTCTTGGCCATTAATGTTATTATTACACTTCACTCTAAAACTGTACTGGCAGCAATGCAGAACTGCTGTGAGAAAATGTGGAATCAGATTGCTGTGGATCACATAAAGAGAAATTCTACACTTGTATTTTTCTTTTCCAGGAGGAACATGTATTAGGAATTACCTTTAAAACCTAAGACTACATGTTTGAAATTTTCCTATATGCAATTTATTCTATTTTTAATGAGCTATGGTATCCTAAAGCAATAAAAGAAGTTAATATGGATTTCTATGCACCCTTTAGTAATGCAACTAATGACTCTGTCAGCAAGTTCTGTACTGGAATTTTAATTTATATCTGTGCTTTTAAATGTACAATAATTCCTGTAAAATAGTAAGGCAAGGCAAGTTTTATCAGATGAAGAAATGCTAAAAACAGTCATGTACTGCTTCATTCAGTGTGGGTTTATGGTTTAGTCTTGAATTTGGTATTTTCTCAGAATGAGTAATGGCAGATACACTCTGAGCCACGTATTGCCCCTCAGCTTGGTTCTTGGCATTGGGCCGTACGCAGATGCCAAACATTTGCTCAGTGGGGTGTAAATGTGTCCTTGGCATTGAGGGTTCATGCAAGGAACCACGGCGTGCATTTGGCCCAGACCACAGCTGTTACAATTTGGCACTTGAAACAGCAGAGAAAACAAAGGCCACATATCCAGGCACTTATATTTTCTAATTATAAGTGAATTTAAGCTCAGCTTTATCTCACATGCATTTGAAGCCGCTCTGTCCTTTGATCCTGTCCTGGCCCAGAATCCCTATAGAACTACTGCATGTGTTGATCATCCCTGATAATGGGCTCAGTCCTTGTAAGGTCTGGTTTCCTTCCAGGAGCTTCCTGGCCTTCCTCACTATCTAGCAGCGTACAGCAACCACGTATCTTCACTGTGAATATAGCAACTTGTTGGGCATGGAAGAGGAAAGACATAAAATTTGGCAGTGTGTCTCTAAATCTGATTTCTTTAGAGAAGTGTGAAACATTAAGATTTTAAAATTTTTGTATGTATGTTTTTTGGGAAAGAAACCCAAACTCTCATAGAGCAGGTAAGCGTTGAACCTGCCTAGTCTCCCAGGATGTGAAAAAAACCCCAAGAAGTCTCATGTATCCGGTGGTGATGTTTAGCAGTGGGGGAACTTCAACACCAATGGCCATCTCTGGCTGATTTTACTATCAGGATAAAGAACAGAATGGGTGTATAAGGTATGCGAGTTCATCCACTGTCACATATGCTCTTTAAGACATTCTCACCATTGAAGATGATGTCATGCTCTCAGTTTATTAGAAGTCCTGGGTGGCCGGGATGTCTGATTCCCAGTCAGGGCTGTATTTCTGCACCCCCCGACTTGTAGATGAGTCATTTCTCGTGGTTCTGCTTGTCCATCTGTGTTTCTCAATACCCGTTCACACCTTGGCTGGCAGCAGTCTGGCAACTGTTAGCTGACTGTGTTCAGGAATCACAGAACCACAGAATACTCTGAGCTGAAAGGGACCCACAAGGATCATAAAGTCCAACTCTGAAGTGAATACGAGGATTTAATCCATGACCTTGGCATTATTAGCACTGAGCTCTGACCAGAGTAACAAAGATTTACAAGCACTCAATCACTGCCAAAGGTATTAGCACAAGAAGTTTAATATAAATTTGTGTAAATGGAACAAAGTTCAGTGGCAAAGTTCACTGTATTATTTACTGTACAGGTGAAGCACATGAAGAACAATCAGTTTAGAATCAATCTAGAATTATTTACACAGGAATGCATTCTAGTAGTTCATGGAGGTCACAATGTTGCAGCAATTTCTTCACCAATGTAAGATTCATTCCAAGGGGAGGAGGCAGTAGTTGTTGGATTGTAAGAATCGGTGGATTGCAAGGGAACCATCACACTAGGCAGATTAAAACATAAATACACTTTTCCAAATTTAAAAAATTCTTGAAAAATCATGCCTAGGGCTGCAAAGACCAGTGTTACCATGAGGAATTATGCTCAGTGTACTGCTGGTCCTCAGCATATGCTCTTATAATCAAACCATTACTTCATTCTTTTTTCTCATAAAAATGCTGGACAATCAATTACTTAACATTTAAATGTATTTAAACCTCTTGATGAAAACTGCTCTAGAGTGGAGTACATCTGTAGTGGTGGCTAAACATGCTGAGGACAAAGAATGCATATTTTCTACTGTGAGCTCACATTAAGTTGCATTATTTGAAATAAAGATTAAGTCTCTGTCAATCAATTGCAGCACTGTAATGTTCGTATGTGGCTTTCATCAAAAGTGCTTCACATTTTGTGAATTACAGAGAGATGAGTAATGAAATGCTGCATTTTAGTGAATCATTATCTGTATCTGGCAGTTGCAAAAAGTGAAGTATGACTGTGCATATGACCAAGACATGGGAACTAAGTGCAATTTAAGCTGCTTCTTGATGATGAAGGATTTACTCTCTTACAACAAGACTAAGTATTTTGCTGAATATCTGTTCAAATGACAAAATAGATCACTGTAAACAAAGCTATGATTTTGTGCCAGGCTCTTGAATGCAGTTCTGTGTGCCTTCCCTGGGCTGTGGCCAGGGAATGAGGCCGGCACCACTGCTAAGGTTCACCCATTCGGCTACCACAACTTGCATCAGGAGAGGCAAGAGACTCACCTGAATGCCTTTAAGATGGATCATATTTGTCAAATAAATGTATTTTATTTAAATACAGAAGAGAACTGATTGTAATCCACGACAACATTTTTTTCCAAAAATCAGAAATCTTATTAAACAGATTTATTAGTGATTATTATTGATGTCTCTCCTGAATCCATCTAACTTTGACTTCAGCCATTTGATTTTCCTGTGAGTTTATCTGATACACTGGAAACTCCACAATCCAATTTGTTGCTCAAATAAACCGTTAGAGGTATCAAAGCTGACTCTGAATCCTTACGTCATTAAGGTGAATAGATGAGCTCATTAAGAGTCTCACAACAGAGGCACTTTTCCCAATACTTCATTAAATCTGTGACTCACCACTAAACTGTCCCAGTGTTAGATGACACTGCAACACTGCCAAATTAGAAGGTGCATTAGCTCATCTACTGGATATTTTCCTGCACATATGTATGTCTGCCCACATCTCCCTTGGTAGCACTGGGCTTTTCCATAATATGAGAGAAAAATTCAGGCTAAAAGGGACCTTGGGAGGTCGAATCCAAGATCTGCCTCAGGTGCTCAGTGCTTCACTCAGGTCTTGACAGCATCCAAGGAGGGAGGCTGCAGGGATTTTCTGGGTGATGGGATGGGTGTCCTCATAGAGAAAGGATTTCTCCTTACACCCATCCAAACCTCTCATGTTCTGGCTTTTACCCATTGCCTCTCATTCTCTTGCCTTGCACCACCATGCAGAGCCTGATTTGGGCTTCTCTGTGCCCTCCCTGCAGGCTGTGAAGGTGTCCTTGGCTCCATCCCAAAACCCCACACTTTCAGGCAGGACCAAAGCCCCATGCTGTATAACCAGGCTTACCAGAAGGGTCACTACCTCCTGCTGTTCTGCAAGAATTTGGCTGTGCCTGGAGGTAATTTTAGAATCTGCAAGTTATGCTCTCTCTTCTTTTACTTGTTTCCAAAACTTGTTTTGAATTTTGGGTCAGCTGTGAGTGTTATGGTAAGGGTTTTGCCATCTTCCAGTTCAGTGATGATCTGTCTGAGACAGTTCAAGGAGAAATTAAACCTCAGACTTCCCTAATAAGGAAGGCAGACACAACAGTGTTCGCAAAGCCTTACCTCACGATGCTGGATTTAGGGTGGGTCACCAAGCCCATTACCCAGCCTTCTGCACTGGTGGGGTCTTTACCAGCAGCCACCCACTAGGAGTGATGTGAACAGTGAAATAACATATTTAAATTTGGAGTAACCTAGTGATAAAGTGGTTTTGATGATTTGCGAATGCATTATTACATTTTCTACATTACAATTTTTACAATGCCTTGTGCTACTTCCTGGACCTTGTACAATCCCTGAGTGCTGATAGGGCAAATGATTTGGTTTATGTCTGTAACTGGGGCAGGAATCTTGCCAGTAATGGAGTTGGCCCCTGACATCCCTATGCACAGAAGTCAAACCAAATGGGCAGATTTCAATAATGAGGCCAATACTCATAGTGAAGGGTCACTTCAAATCAAAGTGTGTGACCCAATTATACTGGTGGTTGGACTTCTACAGTGCTGACATACCTTTTTAAAATAATTAATATGGGGAAGAAAAACAGTAAAGAAGGACAACTGTCCTGCTGATTTGTCAACAACATAGGGGCAAATTTTTCCTATTACTAATACACCAATAAAAAGTACAATACTGTCGAAATAATTGTCTAATTGTATAACTAAACAACCTGCTTACTTTTGAAGATCAAGAAATGTTTTAATGTGGACCTAATCCACTCTCAAATGACCAATTAGAAAAGGAGATAAAATTAACTTCTGTTCTATTGGTGAACAGAAAGAGATAATTAGTTTTACAGCATTCTCTCTTAACAGCTACCTCACATAATCTGGCTGAAAGACTCCACACATGCAGATGCCTTTGTGTTTATTAGTTATTATAATTAAATCTTGATAAAAATTTTCCAGAACCCATGGAGACATGGGTCCCCTCCCCAGGAGACATGGAGGTGGTAATGCAGGGCTCTGCTTCCACTCACCTCCCTATGGCAAGGTTTTAATACTATTTTAAACACATACAGTTATTCTCATGAAATGGGAAGAATTTATCAATTCTTACTAATCTGGTTACTCCACAAATTTCTTTTTCATGCAAGATGACAGCTGGCAAATAAGATCCATGTAGCAGAGCTGAAGATATCTGCCCAAATGGACTGTACTGAATAAACCAGTGACAGCTCCAGACCAAAGCCTGTCAGGATCGAACAAGCTGAAAGCACTGGAAGGGAGACCTCTGTAGTAGCAATGCTTCCAGACCAGGGAGAAAACGCTCACCCTTTTCTGGGGGGAAATAAAGCAAATGGACTTCATTAGAGTTGCAGCAGGACAGAGTGTCCCTGTAGCTGCTGACCCTGTACTTACTGTACTTCCATCCCCCTCCCTTCTCTGCCTTTTCACATCTATCTTAAAAAAACAAAAAAATGACTGCCCTGTGCACAAGTATGCCTTATACAGCTTTCAATCAGCTAGTCTAAAACCAATCACAACCCAGCCATGGAACATACCTCCAGAGCAGGTTGCAGAGCAGCACGTAGCCCCTCTCCCTTGCAGTCACACTGGTACCAGTATCCAAAATAACTGCTCGAAGTTTTCTGGTCTCTGCACTGTCAACACTCACTTCCCTCCCTTACTCTCCTCCCTAAGGGCCAGAAGTCAGGCTGCATTTTCTTCAAGTGCAAAACAAACAAGTTTTGTGCCTGAGTGAACAAAAGGCAGTAGCCCCAGCTGTGCCTCAAATTTGAGTGTTGCTGCCTTGCCCCAGGAATGCTACCCTGAGGTCGGGCACTTGTAATCTGAACAAAATCATGTGCAGTAAACACATCCAGCCATGCCCTAACTTTGCAAATATCAGTCTGCTGCTCATCTTCCAAGATGAGGACCAGTCATCAGTGTGATACCACATCTACCAAATATAATTCTCAGGAAACCTGTTTTATGGTTGGGTTGCTTGGCAGGTTTTTTTGTAAAATCTGGATTTTTGGGGTAACTAGTTCTATTGCTTCCAAAATGACTCTATAAAAAATGCTGCAATAATACCTGCATGCTGTAGCATGCTCAGCAGCAGCTTCTTCAGGTGGCAGCAGGCACTTTGGGCACTGTGACACTGGAAAATGTCTGTCTGCAGACATACATGCCTTGTTCAAAGATGTATGTGCAGAGGTGAGTTCAGAAGAGGGAACACCTCTGCTGTAAGTACAGGCTGAAAGAGCTGGGTTTGTTCACTCTGGAGAAGAGAAGGCTGTGATGAGACGTTACAACACTTCTCAGTACCTTAAGAGGATTAACAGAAGAACCTAAAGAGGGACTTTTGGCAAGAATATGAAGTGATAGGAAAAGGCAGAATGGCTTTAAAGTGACAGATGTAGATTTAGATTAAATAATAACCGCTATCAAATATAAGCAGCTACATATATATAGATAACAGATATATATATATATATATATATATATATATATATATATATAAAATTACATACAAATATATACATAAATATACATACAAATATATATACAGCTAACAGATATATATATTATATATATATGTATATTTATATTTATATATATTATAATAGCTGTCAAATAAGCAAGCTTTAGTTTTCAAAGAATCTGGTTGTATTTCACACAATTACTTGAGAAAAGCAACCCAATACTGGCTGATTAGATTGGGTGGCAGCTGACAACATGATGTGACCCCTCCAAAGACCCTCTTAGGACATTGCCTGTTTTATCAGCTGGTCCCTTCAGAGCGCAGATGCAGCAGCAGGACGCAGCTGAGAATCACAGTGCTCTAACCCCATCTAGGGGACTGAGCCATGGCTCAGCTCCTGCCGAGTCAGGTGCAGCTGGCAGCCCAGGGCTAACTGAGAAGGGCACTGCTTTTGAATAAAAATGCATTCTTCCAGCCCCAAACTCCCACTTTCCCTGCCTTTTCCATATAACTCATCTGTCACACAGCTCTTAAGCTCTACTATGCCTGCACTATGTCACTCTCTCTTTTGGTTTCAGTTTTCATTCAGTTTTGCAGCATTGTGCTACTCTAGTCTTCATTTTCCCTGCTTGTTGCCCCCAATAAATACTGATTATATATAAACCTAAGTATGTGCTTCACAAAATCAGTTACTTTATGAGGGATTATACTGGTTAAACATTATTGAAATAAACAATATTTTTAAAAGCCATGAAATTGCTGCAATAAGAAAAAGCCAAATCAAATGTGACTTTGAAAATGAAACATTCAGCTTCTGTTCACATCACAATTAGCACTGAGGAGTGCAGTGCATCTCCCTCTTTATTTTGTTCGTCCTAGACTTTACTGAGTGCTTTTGCAGATAGTCCTCAGTTTTAGATGCATGGGCACTGTGGGTCCCACTTTTTTCTGAAAAAGGTAGACTTATTGAATGGTCTGTGTTGGAAGAGGCACTCAGGCCCAGAAAGTGTAATATTTAAGGTGCTCTCAAAGCAAGTAAGTTTTGGGTTTTTTTCTCTCTTGCCATACACACATGCAAAATTGCATGCCTATTTATCTACCTCAGCAGGGTTAAAAGCTTCTAGGTTTTGTGAGAGTACCACCAGGTGCTCCTGCTTTCCTATGAAATTCTTTCAGCCTGTAAAGCCAAGCAATTAGCAGGCACTCTTGAGGCCAGTTTTGAGTTTATCATTATGTAGTATTGATACAATTGCAGCCTCTTTGGCAAATCTTGCACTATAAAGGCTTGTGTTTGATTTCCCTTCAGTTGCACTACAGAAGTCAGTTTTAAATTTTAAAAAAAAATGTTTTAAGACATTTTTAGTAGAAATATCTTAGTTCTTATTGGTTCATGATAACAGTATTTTCCCTGGTGAAACACAAGAAAATTTAAGAAGCCTAAAGGGAGAATAAAAAATTATTTTTACAGTATCAATATGTACTACCTCATGGAAATTATGAGGACAGCAAAAACAAGAAAAAAATTTTTTTTCTAAACCCACAATTAAATATGCAAATTGGCACTGAGTTAACATTCAGGGCTCTTCTGAAGTACTATGGAAACAAAACTCAGAATCAACAACCAATTGCACTGAAAGCAAACCCAAAGAGCCCTGCAAATCTCTGTCACAGAAGGTAGATGCCTGTAAAACACTTACTTTCAAGGTTGTTAGAATATAACAGAGAACTGGGGCTGAACTGAAGAGTTAGCACAGAACCTAAATTCCCACTGACAGGCATTGTAAGAAGCACACACCATTACAGATCTTTCGTAGCTTCCAACATAACGGGCTTGCTACAGTAGAACAGCATCTTCCAAGTAAAAATACTTCTATTTTATTTTATTTTGAAAACAGATTTCCATTTCAGCCTCATCCTAGGTTAAATCTCTTACATAGCAGAGGATTACATTCACCAATGCCCCTCAGGAAGCACAATGCCATAATCCCTTCAGTCGGGATTAGGAGAGGTGCAGAGGGGCCACCTCATCCAAACAGCTCCCGCTGGAAAGGCAGCAACAGAGCAGTCAGTGAGAGAAAATCAGCCTGCCCAGCTTCCTTTCGTGATCCCAGTGCGGTTCACAGAGGGATCGCCCTGCCGAGATCTAACCCCAAACGTCCTTCAGGTAACTGCTGGTGTGGGAAAAAAAACAACCGTAGTCTTTCTAAAGTTTTACCATATAGTTTGAGCAGGTTTTAAACCCCTTAAAAGAGACAAGCAAAAGGATGTTTCTAGTGAACAGAACACGCAGCTGTTCTGTTTTTAGGGAGCAAAGAGGCTGAAAATGGGCTAACATATTGGGATGCCCGAGGAACTTGGGAGGGGCTTAGTGTTTGCCAGGGAAAGGTGGGTAACACACAGGAGATCTAGCACCTCGATGCTGTACGTCTGAGCAATCCTGGTACTTCATTCTGATCCTGAGCAATGCTAGCAGGCAGCCAAGATGACAAGCAGCTGTAAATGTAAAGGGTTTTTTTTAATTAAATTTGTATTTAATACCTGTATTTTAAAAATACAAATGATGTTTGCTCAAAAAAAAAAAAAAAAAAAAAAAGGAAAAAAAAAATT
>VWZN01001372.1:33132-44626 GCA_013396955.1 Regulus satrapa | reverse complement strand
AAAAGAAAAGGAAAAAAAAAATTTAAAAAAGAAAGCTTTCTCTGCTACTTTTTAGAAAGGATTTTGCCCTTGCTAGACTTACTGAAAACCTTGAACCAAGAAAATTGCAAATGTTTTGTACAACTGTCTTGTCAGGAAGAAGTTGAAGCATGGAAAGAAAATTGGGTTGTCAAAAACCAGGCACCTCAAAATACTCTCTTGGCAGAGGGAAACTCCTACACATGTTCTGAACACCCTCTGAGAGGTAATGACTACCTATAACCAGAGATGAGAACTTTGCACAAGAGTGCTTTTGTGTTCTCAAGAGCTGATTGAGTCAGTTATGAGTCACTGACAGCAGAAATGGCAAGGTTACCTCCTTTCAGTGCTCAGCCACTGTCCAAACTCCATCCCACAAATGCCGGGAAGGGCAATAAAAAAGTCTTTATTCTACCCAGTTTATGACTTCTGCCACCTCACACTATCTTCCTGGTGTTTATTGCTCAGTCCTGAACGTTACAGTGAGCCTTCCTCCCCCTCTCTGCCACTGGGAAACTCCTCCCTCCTGCAGCATGGAAAAAGTGCATAGAGAAAATTGAGATATGGAAAAAAACCTAAAATTATTCTTTTTAACGGGTCCAGTGAGATTGATAAAGTTTAGATACAGCTAGCATTGCTGTCTTCTGTTTCTCTTGGGTTTGCAAAATGAATAGCGAGTCTGAAGGTTTGTTATAGGTAATTGTATTTTATTTGCCCAGCAGAGTACTCAGCATCAGAATGCAAAATTAATCTTACTTAGCTTTTCCCAATTATTTTAATAACAAGTATGGCATTAAAATATATTTTTTTCAAAAATGCAAAAGACAAATTACTTTTCTAAATGCTGCAGTTTTATTAAATAATAAATAATAATAAATTCTTTTATTAAAAAATACATTATTTTACAAAACAAAAAGTGTTTTATTTTTATACACATTGAAATTAATTTATTTATGGTACTCTTTTGCCTAAAGCTTATGAATACCAATACCATCGGCACAGATGTCTAAAACAGGCCAGAAGAAGAGAATTTGAGAAACACTGTGTGTCTTCTGCTGGGCATGGGAAGGCTTGCTGCTGTTGAGGAAAAGCCATGGTACCCACACACCACCCACTGCACACCAGGGATGCCGAAGCACCCATCTCAGAAAGCCATGACTCTGGAGATTGGTTTGTGGGGATTACTTCATTGCCTACAATTTTTTCATAACCTCCAGATTGAATTTCATTATATAAAATCAATTCACTTTGTATTTAGTTTTTGCATAAGAGATCTGATGTCTGGTTTGCAAAGGGATTTTTTTATCCAAGCTGTGAAACTAAATTAAGGAACAGTAGTACAGTGAAAATGGTTACAAAAGACATCTGCATCTGAGATGGTCATTTAAGACTCCTTTTATAGTCACTGGGCAGAAACAGCCCTTGATTCATCTCATCCTAAATATAACTGGCTAGAGAGGCGTGGGTGAATGATGCTAAAAGATGAGAAATAACTATTCTTCATACACATTTTTGTGCAGCACAGGAAAAGCACAGTATTCATTGTACATTCAGTATAGTAATGTTTTTCAAGAGTTACAAGAAAAACAAGTCTTCCCAAAATTCTTTTTTTTTTTTTCCCAAGTTAGAGGAATGCAGAGTGGACATTTCAATAATGCCAGTGTAAAAAGATAGAATTAATTAGGACTGTCATTTCTAGGAATTTGTTCTTGCTTTATCTGTCTGGATCTGGCTTCTCTATGGCTTCTCCCTCCCTGTAGCAGGGAGAAGTGGGAGAGCAGAGCTGGCTCTGCTGTCACCTTCTGCCAATACATGTGAGTATGGATTCCAGCTCCCACCCAGACTCCCACACTCTAACTAGAGATATGGGACACCAGAGAAGCAATGAGTAAGGAAACCACCGAGCCCCAGCTTTACCTTGCTCTTCACTGAAAGCTTTAATGCTCCAAAAGCAAAACATCATGACAGCGGTGTGACAAAGATGTTTAACACACAACACTCCAGCTAAACCAGCAGGCTCGAAGAGGAGAAATCAATAGCAAGAGGAAAGAGGTTATAAACTCCTCTCCTGCCTGTCCTCAGGTGCATGCAGACATTAATTACTACTTGCAGGATGCCAAGCTGTTGCACTCTACTTCCTGCACTTGCAAAAGCCTGTTGAACCCAATGCTCTTATCCAGTCCCACCTACTCCTTGTATCCAGGAGAGCACATGCTTCTTTATGAGAGGCAATTTTAGCACCCTGCTACCTGCAGCCTGGTGACTCTCCCTCTACAGGGTTCTACAGATACACCTGTAGGCATGCAGGACACCAGGCTGGATCACAGGAATTTGTAGCATAATTGTGCTGCAGGAAACCCTAGATCACATACTCCGTACTGGTGGCATGCAGATTAGGAGACGGAGTTTGAGCTATTTTCTCCTGAGTCTGAAATACCAGAAATCTGGGATCTCTGACCCATCTTGGAAGAGTTACAGCAGAGAACATGCTCCTGTAACAGCTCTGGAAGGTGCCAGTGGAGTGGATTTTGCAATCTGACATTGGAAGTCAGTTCCTCACCTGTAACATCCAGAGCCTGCTGTCCTGATTATATCAGTTGCTGGACTTTTAAAGACAACTGAATAAGCTGAGCTCATCAATGAAAGGCTCCTGTAATTATGATTTCTTTTTCTTATTTTAGGTTTTGGGAAGTCTGTATGGTTTCTTGTTTGATACATGCAACCTTTATGTTGTTAATGGAGGTCAAACAGAGGCAGTCCTAGAGGAATATTCCTTTCCTTTTATAACTCTTAACGCATGCAGGTAGCACAGGGGTTCAAAGAACAAGAAGCACAAAGTACAAAGCTTGTTCTGGTTTCAGCTGGGATAGAATTAATTTTCTTCCTAGTAGCTAGTACAGTGCTATGTTTTGGGTTTAGGATGAGAATAATGTTGAGAATAATGCTGATAACACGCTGACATTTTAGTTGTTGCTAAATACTGCTAATTCTATGTCAAGGACTTTCTAGCTGCCCTGCCAGTAAGAGGAGGCTGGGGGTGTACAAGAAGATGGGAAGGGATACAGCCAGGACAGCTGACCCCAACTGGCCAGAGGGACATTCCATACCAAATGGCATCATGCTGAATAATAAAACTGGAGAAGTTGGCCAGGAAAGACCAATCTCTGCTCAGGGACTGGCTGGGCATCAGTCAACAAGTGATGAGCAACTGCAGTGTACACCACTTGTTTTGCATATTCTTTTATCATTTTTTTTCCCTTCCTTTTCTGTCCTATTAAGCTATCTTTATTTCAACCCACTAGAACCTGCTAGTTCTACCTTTTTTCCAAATGGTTTGGAGATGTTTAGCTGCCTGCCCAGCTAAATCACTGCAAAGCTACACTGCTAGAAAACTGATAAGCAAGTGAAGTGCATTTATCAATGGACAGAAGAGGAAAGCCATATCTTTTGAGTTTTAACAGAGACCATTCTTTTTGCAAGAGCTTGCACACTCCAGCTGTTATCACTCGTGACACTGTGACAATGAGAAGAAAAACAAAGGAAATTGATATTTCTGAGTATTTCTCCATGGATACACATTCTATTTAAACACTCATGCAGTTAACTCTATATACAGTTGTCTCCATTTAGCACTTTGATTATATCAAAATGTTGGTTGCTAGATGAAGATTTGATAAAGAAAAGGCCCCAGGTGATAAACCTTTTCATTTCATTCTCTTTGCCTATGTTCTGAGGAAAACAAGTTGCCAGTAAACAGTGGTCTAATTATTTGCTTCTTGTCTGATCAAGGAAGAGCAGTGGAACAAAGGATTCAGTGTTCAGGTGAGTCCTGCCTTAGCTGAGAGCGACCTGGCAATGCCTCTGCAAGGACTTAGATAGCCTGACTCCTTTCTGGAAAGGAACCAGAAGCAAAAGTGACAATTATATCCATGTACCTGACTGATGGGAATCAACTGCCACTTGTAATATAAGTACAGAACAAAACAAGAGCACTATGGCAGCCCAACCTGCTCCTGGAGAAGGAGGAGTTCTCTGTATGCCCAGTGTACCTGGGCATTTTTCCAACCAGGCGTTTTTCTGTGTAGGCTTTGTCTCAGTTATCTGTGCTTATCTTATTTTAGGGCTGGATCACAGCAACAGAAGGCTAGAAAATTGCTCTCAGGGCATACCTGCTCACCTGAGATCCAGGGTGACCTTCAAACTTTTCCCAAAGTGACCCCATGGGCCTGAATTTCACTTCTAGAATTGAGTTATACCTGTGTCTTTCACACATCTATCCTAGGACATACTTCAAGTCTCAGATAAAATCCAAGACACTAATTTTTATTCAAAGCATCTGGAATGGTCTTTGGAACCTGGTGGACTACCAAAGTGCCTGTGGTTCTTTTTGCTTAATGCAATCTTACTGAAAATTGGCAGCAGCTTTTGAATTAGAAACCCACCTTTGTAGTAAAAGGAAATTGCCTGCAGTGAGCTCCAGTAGCTGGTATATGTATTATTCTTCAGGGCACTTTTACCCCCAAAGCTGGGCTGAGTATCAAGGGAAGTTGTTCTTTACTTGGTAGGTCATGTTTCTTCTGTTCACTTTAGTCTGTTTTTTGAGGTTCTGCTCTGGATAACACACATGTAAGAGCAAACAGATTTTCAATTAGCCTTTGAAGAGAATAGGGAACACCACCTTCAAAGATGAGGAAAATCACCTCATTTTACCCAAAACATGTAGCAGCCTGGCCAAGGATGGATGTTGGTGCCTGCCACCATTGCTGTCGCTGTTTGCTCCAAGGGGCAATGCCCCATTGTTCTGATACAGCCCCTCCTCTTCCCCACGGCCCCTGAGATTGCACACGCTTCACAAATACATCCCCCACTGCCACTGTGTGTCCCCAGGGGGGCAAATGAAATGCAGCACATGATGGGTAGAGCACCAGGCTATTGAAAGTCATGGTGTGTTCCCTGCAAATCAAAACACAGCAGGACATAACCATCTGACACCTCTCCTTTATATTAAAGAGGTGTATATAAGTGGTGAAGGGTAGAAATCTCTCTTTTGCTCTGTGGCTATGGGCTTCTCTGGAACTTTGAAACACAATCCATGAGGCCATGCTCACTGCAAACAAAGGCACACAATGCACCATTGTTTCCTGCAGACCCTGTTCTGTTTGTGCTGCAGTGTGTGAGACTGCAAAGATCAAAGAGATGTTAAACACCAGTAGTATTACTACACTAATGCAATGCAAATAGTGTTCGTGGAAAGAACAGAGCTTATTTCACTTCCTTCTGCTTTCAGAATGAACATCACATCAGCACGGTCACTCTGGTTGGTGTTGGAGCAGTCCTTTCCTTGTGTCTCCTGTGATAATTTCTGTGGCCATGGAGGCAAATATAGCACTAACACATAGGGCGATGCACCAAGAAAGCCACTGGAGAGATTTCCCTTGTGCTTTGGTGGGACATGGCTGAACATTTTTAACTGAACCAGGTCAAACTTTCAAGGAAGTGCTGACCCAAAGGAGGCATTTCCTCCATCTCCAACATATTTACAATGTTCCTCTCAAAGACAATATTCAAAGGATGGGGATGCAAAAGGGGTGGTAATGGGCATGGGAGTGAGGTTGCTCTGCATTCTCAGAGCAGAAATGACAATTCCTGCTAAAGCCTCAGCTTAGCAAAGATGAAAGTAAATTATCCCATACAGGTCACAGTTCCAGGCTGCTTTAATACAGTAGTCTTCTCATCTTATTGACTGCCATGTACTCCTTTAGTCTCTAAGATCAGCTCCTTCATACCATGCTGGTAGTCTTTTTGTTTATAGATCTCAAAGTACTTTATTAATGGAGGAAAATATCACATAGTCCCCCTAGGAGACAAGGATAATATTAGATGCATTTACAAACAGAGGGGTTCTTTGCTTACTGTAATCAAAGTGAGGGGGAAATGAGAACAAGGAACGGTTTGGACAGGTGCTGTCTTACTCCACTAAGGTGTTCCTAGTGTGAAGAATCATGCTGTCCCAAACTTACCAGCATCCCACCACCCTTAATTATACCATCCCTGAGTTCAGATAAGAGCTGATCATGAGCTACATCCACCTATTTTGAGCACTGCTTTGTGTGAAGGACAGCTGTAAGCACACACATGGACATGAGATATTAGGCTGATGAAGACTCTCACCTCCACAACTCACAGGCTGGGTCACTGGCTGAAGGAGGAGGTAAAAGCTGGGGGATGTATCATCCTAGAAACCAGCACTGCTAACTCCAGGAAAGTCAGGCTAAAATTACTTCCAATGAATTAGGAATATGCAAGGTTTCAGAAAATAATGAAATCTACTTATGCCTCCTGGGCTATCTCTTAGAGAAGATAGAATCATAAAGTATCCAGAATATTGTTGGAAAAGAGAAACTGACGTCCCAGCTACCATATTCAAGAGTTTTCTTACAGAATATTGTCCTAAGAACAAAGAAAAGGAAAGATTCCATGTCTGGTCACAGGACTTAGGACCCCTCAGGTACCTCTCTCTTGTTTTATATCAGAATTTATGGAGGTTGAAAGAACAATAAAAAGATTTTGTGACATTTTCACTAAAGCCAGAACTTCCTTTAGCTTAATTATAATGCTGAGTTTTCATCATATAAACCAAGTAACCTGGGATTGAAGTGAAATTATTTTCTTTCAAAAGAATGGAGAAGTACCTGTAAAATCAGATGACTGGCAGCCCTATGATAAAACCAGACAGGTGAGATGTCACAAAAACAAATTTAAACTTTCCCTTTTGTAAAAAAAAACTCTTGAAGACGGTAACTGGGACCATGGCAGAGACTTCTGTAGTTTAATCTGAAAGCTTGGAGTTTATTTTAGGGTGAGGGTGAGAGAGTCTGCTAGGAGCCGGCAGAAGCGGCTCAGAGCAGGCTCGGAGGGAACAATAAGAACAGGGGTAGAGCATGGGGGGAAGGGTACTGGGACCAGGGGCCAGGGTAACAATCTAAGAGGGTCCAAGAATTAAGAACCTTAGGAGTTAAAGGGAAAGAGTTAAGTAGTCAGAGAGTCAGAAGCAGGAGAGCATGACTTAAGAGAGTTAGTTAAGAGAACAAGAGAGAGAGTGAGAGCAAAGAGTAAGAAGAAGAGTAAGAGAGAGAATAAGAGAGCAAGAGATCAAGAGAGCAAGAGAGCGGGTATTCTTTTACAATCACTTATACAAGTTTCTATACCGTGAATATTCTGTTCTTTCATCAACCAATCTTTGTAAGTATGCTAATGCAGTACATTTGCATACAGCTTATAGAGCTTGCTGATTTATTTATAAATTTATATTTAACGATTCCATATATTTAACTATTCCAGGGTACTTCGGACCCTCCCTTTTAAGGTAAAAGAAGAAGGGTCACAGCTTAGTCTTATTGGGGGAAAGAATGTGCTTTGGCATTCCAGACAATTTCTTTGAGTTATTCAAACCATGCTTTCATTTGTATTTCTTCTTTAGCTTCTTTGGCTAAGCAGTCATATCTATAATTCTTTTCTGATTCTACCTTTCCAACACCCTTTGATGCAGAAGCAGCATTTCAGAAGGCTCAATATAGAAGGCTTTAATGTGCTCTAAACATCATGAGAAACAAGGCACTACCTGGTCAGACCCTTCGGTAAGAGCAAAGCCAGTGTTCCCTTGCAGGGGCATTTTTTTGTTCTCTTAGGCACCTGTAAGTCACTCGGGCCTCATTCCTTTAACAATTATATGTGCACAAGTAAATCTCAATTGCAAGTCCAAGAGAGAACTTCAATATTTCTGAGAACACCCTACTGATTGCAGTAGGGATAGACAGAAACAGAAGTCAAAGCAGATGCTTCTAATTTAAACATAGAATCCTACAGATATACAAATCAGGTTTAATTTCAGTATCAAGTGAAATGCCTGAGTCCTTCTGGGCTCCAAACCTTAATGGTACAGCAGTCTGCTTTGCCTCTAGGATCTCTGATGGTAAAGCATCTTGCAACACACACACACATTTGTGAAATGTAAAAATTATATCCATGTTGCTCTTTCCCATCACGCTTCAAACTGAAGTCTGTAGTTAAGCCATAAGGAATCCACAATGCATCAATATGACACATCAGAGCTGAAAAAAAAAGCACTGGTTAGGATCTCTGGTTTCATCTGAAGAGCAGCAAAAGTGAGCAAATGATGACATTTGTTGTCCACCTATCACTTGTATTCTGTCGAACCAATCCTGGCTTAGTATATGGGCTTTCATCCAGTCTGCTGAAAGGGCCAGATTCAGACTGCTACATGGAAGTGACAGTAGACACACTCTAACACAAGGCTACAGGTTCCCAGTCCCAAAGTTGGCTTTTATTTATGTAACTTCAGATAAACGGTTTGAAATTACCCCCTGCATTCTTAAGTGTTAACCTAAGAGTTAGAATGTAACAGTTTCATCTGAATTCATTAAACCTATTCTATTTCTCTGCTCATTTACACATATTCTTGTGGCAACATTGAAGCTGCTAGCCTGTGTCAGATACGCAAAAATCATAGCGCACCAGTTCAATAAGTGTGTTGTCCCAGCATGATTTAAAACACAGATCCCAATCTAGACCAAGAGAGATGGACCTGATATAAAGAAACATATCAATTTTTTTAAGTCTTCCTCCAGCCACTGTCCTCATAGCACACCCTGTGGTCTAGGACCGATAAGAAGCAGAAATTTGCATAACAGCTAATGACACTTTATATGGCTCCAAAACCATAATTGTGAAATCAAGCTTGTGAAATCTACAGGATACATGGATGATGACAGATCAATAAAAGCATCATGTGGCTGAACAACATCCCAAGCAGCCATATATTTTTGGCAGCCTGCACATACTCCATAACATCAGGGGGAGAAAAGAGAAAACTACTTTTTCTTTGGCCAGTATAACACTGTGCCTTTTTAAAGCAGCATTTGCAAAATAAATGAAGTTACTAACAAGAAGACACAGAGGATATGGTCTAGATAACCGTCTTTCTGAAGAAAGAAATCCAATGTCTCATAAAAGATGTACCTAGAGATATATGGGTTACTTTGTGGGTTTGGCTTGTGGGCCTGATTGAGGATGTGGGGACAAGATATGATCTACTGCTGTCCTATGGCTTTTCTGTGCAGAGCCAGCATAGCCCCAAGTAACACTGCTCAAGTATAAATACAAGTTACAAGATTCAGGAGCATAGGGAGACATGGGAGGAGCTGAACAGTATGGCCAGGTCTGTCCCTGCAACCCCCCGATAGATGTGAGCAAGGGATCTGGGATGCCAGCACTCACACACAGAGCTCACTGTCCCTTCCAGGCCCTACACACCTGCCAGAGGAAAGCAGGTGGCCTCAAGGGCAGGTTAAAGCTGTCCAGATCCTCTTGAAGTTCAGTGGGATAAAGCAGGTGAGCAATCCATGGCACAAGATGAGGGAGTCCTGTGAAGCAGTCAAGGATCAAATCAGAATTTGCAGAGAAGCAGCTGTTCAAAAAATTAGAAATGGAGGTTTCTCCACTCCCATTTCTACCACTGTCATGGGGAACATTACAGGGCAAATAGAGACAATTTCTTTAATTTGGCTTTTAGAGACACTTATCTTCTATAAGTTCTTACATTCTTTGGGTAATTAGGTAAAGCAAGAAGATCTATCATTCAGTTCTACTTTCACCTTCCTTCTCTGCCCAACCCCAGCCTGACTAATCCCAAAAGGCCACCAAAAAATAAAACCACATATATACCTTTTGTTTCATGATGCTACTTTTCTGTTAGGTATCAAAACCCACCAGACCAGGTTAAGCTGCCCAAGCAGCTGAGCTGGCCAGCAATCCATTGAGAGGGAAATGAGAGCAAGATGTGGAGGTTCATCCATAGAAGAAATGTGACAGGTAGATACTTCAACCACTCGAGCAAAAAAGGAAGGAGGAAATCAAGCAAAAGGAAGAAATCAACAAAAGGAAGAAATCAAGCATTTTGAACTGTAAAAAGCCTATTCAGATGCCTAAATAGCATATGTAGCTTCCCACAGAGAGCAGACACTGTATAAAGAGGTTGGACAGCTGTGAGAACTTGTCAAGTTCTAAGACCATTAGTTACAAAAAAAAAGGTTGGCTAAAACCACTTCTACTCTTAAGGCAATGTTTGGGAAAAGATTTTTCCCACAATATGTCACAATCATTAACCGGTGCAAGGAATGCAGTTTATGGTTCTGCCTCACACACCTACAGGAGGAGGAGTGAGATGAATCTTTCTTCTCAAACCCTGGAGATGTAACTTAACTTGTTCCTCAGTGCCCCGATGGTCCTACTGATGATACTCAACCCAGCTGAAAGGTTGCTTCTATGCTCAGGATAAAATTATTCCCAGATGTGAAATCCAAGAGGAACCCTTCCTCTAGCCCCTGTCCTGGTCAGGTCACTGGGGCTGCCAGTGAGGCTGATGTAAACTTTCCAACTAACACATTTATTTTACATTGGTGATGTCCTTGCTTTCTTCTGCTCTCTTCTGGCTGCTTACAGGAGAAAAACTTGTCTAGCCTTTCTGGCTTGTTTCTGCAGCTTTTAGCCATAGGAACATTTTCAGACTATGGCAAAGTCCATGCCTGTGACCAAAAGAGTCTCCTTTTCTGTTCTGTTGTGAAGTGCCCTGCATTTCTCAGTGCTGTAGGCAATGGGATTCAAAGCACTTCAGTAACTTTAAAAAAAACACACCACTTTGGTGACATTTCTTTATTTTCTCCATATCCCACAAGGAGTCAAGGCCAGGTCTGCTACTCACTCATACTACTGCACTGATGGTGCCTTTGGGCTGCTCCAGAATGCCTCTCTCCTTGACTCTGAGCAGGTGATCAATTTCATCTCCTCTGTATCAGGAGTCCCATAAAAAATTCTTTCCTAAAAACTCAGCAGCTCCCATGGATTAACCCTCACTTTAATAAATACCTCAGTAACAATAACAAAAATTACTCACCTGTAAAGACAGCACAGAAAAGATTCAGACCACACACTATAAGAGTCAGTGTGGTGAACCTGGTTTTTTTTTTCATTAAGGATTCTCATTAATATGCTTTATCGGATCCCGAGCTCAGGAAAAATTCTGCTCTCACTAACCTGACAATTTTTTTCACAGCACGGACTTACTGTCACTTTTCATAGTTCATCTCTATAATTTTTGTTTCTGAGATAATACATCAGTGTGACTATCTGGGGATACATGATACAATAATCTTCACTACTAAATAGAAAACTCGCAGCATAGTCTCAGCCTTAAAAACTGATGTTCCAGACCAGGCTGGGGTCTCCAACAAGATACTGCCCTAAAACATGCTTCTTTGTTTTATAATCAGCTTATTACTGCTCATTTGCCTTTTCCCCAGAACTCTTGCAAAATATAAGCAAAATTCCCAGCAAACATCCATATATTAACTTCCTCTTCTTAGCCCTCCTTCTCTAAAATAGCAAGACATTAAAGGAG
>VWZN01001372.1:9633-19751 GCA_013396955.1 Regulus satrapa | reverse complement strand
AACATTCATCCTTAAAATATAATACCCCATGCATTTGATACAGCCCAAAAGTGCAGCTTGGGGAGAGCTGTGAGATGGGAGGACTTTTGCAAGTGCACATTTTCCTCCAGGCAGATACACTTGTGGAGACTGCACCTCAAGAAAGATGGGAAACTAAGTCTTCTAGGAGAGTTTCCATGGCTTTGCTAGTGAGAAGCTCCTCTTCCTGAGTGAATTGAAAGATTGTTTTAAGAGTGAGAAATCTTTGAGTTTTGTCCTCTCCACTTTGTTATGTTGGTGAGAAAAGAGTGTTAGGGGGAAGAGAAATTATTTAAAGGTTTCATTCCGATTTTCATAAACCAGTTTAATTTGTTAATAAAAGTTTTCTTTGTTTTTCTTTTGAAGTTTTAAGCCTGTTTTTATCTTTCTCCTAGTCCTATCTCACAGCAAGGAATAAGTAAGTGATCCTCACAAGTGCATAGACATTTTAAAGACCACTGAAACCAGAACACTAGGTAAGAATTACCACAACCTTATAATTTAGGTAATATATTCAGTAGAAAATATCTAACTTCTCTGTTGCATTTCTCTATTGTAGAAGGTCACGCCAAAAGGAAGAGGGAGAAAATGAACACCAAATGCTGCACCAAAACTGAGCTAGTGCAGTAATTCAGGATAGAGTCTTCACATTTTGAAAATTTTAAAACAAGATTATGAAGCAGAATGGAAAAGCAAGGAGAGGAGAGTAGGATAAAAAATGAAACTAAGCAGTAGCAAGATGCAACAAGCCTAATGAAAGTCTCTGTCTGAAAATCCAGTGCTTTCCAAAGATTATTATGTGATTCATTATTAAATTTGCATCTAAAAAGTGAGAACAGTATTTTCAAAAGGAACTATCCTCTAGTGCCTCAGGTACAAAACCTTATTCAGAGTTGACTTGAAGCCAGCTGAGGGGCTGTTTTGGTTTCTTTCTTTCTCCCTTCTCACTGATACAAAAATAAAACCAAACTTTTAGTGTCAGAGAAGAGATCCAGGAAATCAAAGAACAAACATCTGATTTAGTTCACAGATAATTGTAAAAAAACACCCAAAGGAAATCAAAGTCCAGTTTCACAAAGTTGACACTGAGACTCCCTTTAAAAAAAATATTCAATGTGTTATAGGTACTTTCAGAGAAACAGAGAGCCCCAGAAACAAATCCCATCTCCACCTGTTAGGTGAGGTTTTTGTAGCAGGGGCTGACTGCAGGGTGAGTTCTGTGAGAAGTTTTAGAAGCTTCCCCTGTGTCCAACAGAGCCAATACTGGCTGGCTCCAAAACAGACCCACTGCTAACCAAGGCTGAGCCAATTAGGAATGGTGGTAGTGCCTCTGGGATAATAAATTTAAGAAGGAAAAAGTTACTGCACAGAAGCAATTGCAGCCAGAGAAGAGAGGAATAAGAATGTGAGAGAACAGCCCTGCAAACCCCGAGGTCAGTGGAGAAGGAGGTGCAGGAGGTGCTCCAGGCCAGAGCAGCCTGTGGGGAAGGCCTTGGTAAGTCAGCTGTGCCCCTGCAGCACACAGAAGTCCATGGTGAAACAGCCTCTGGAGGACTCCATATCTTTTTTGGTCTTATACAGTATGAAGGAGCCACATCTGTTTAGTAAGTGGCATGATAATACAAAGCAAACCAATATTCATTTGGTGTTACCTCACTTTAATAATGGTTTATGAGTGAGAGTGGCAAGTTAATTCAGTTCCACTGTGGTGGAACTGTCTCTGTGGTTGATATTCTGATAGCTCTTTTATGGAGAGAGGTTCATTTATGTTAAACTTTCACTAAATCAGGCAAGATACGGAATCACAAACTCTTGACTTCTGAAATGCTCAACTTAATGGATGAACTCAGCCTAAAGCATTACGAGGCATTTCTTCAATTACATTAAGATCATGTGCTGGAACTTAGAATCACTTTGCAAAAGAGAAAACTATGAAAATGTTGACTTTCACAGTCGCATGTTTTTTAGCAAGAACATCTTGTGAATTTGAATTGTGATGTTTTCATCACTGGTGGAATTATAGATCAGATTTGGCTATTTACAGCATTGGACTAAAAAGTAGTATGAGGATAAGAACAAAAGAAGAAAAAGGAAATGGCTCCATATTCAAGTAGAACTTTATTAAAAATGCTACAAACATCTACATTTCCAAAGGTAGCTAATTATGCTGACGTTTGATTTGACACATCAAAGTAGGCTCACATCTTCACAGCACTGACATTCAGCAATCTGTAAAAAAGACAACATCTGCTCTAAGGATGGGTGAGACACCACATAGTGAGCCCTCCAAACCACTGGTTACCTTTAGGGAAAGGCAGTAAAAGAAGGAAACAAAATGCATTTACTTAAGTAAATTTAGCAATATTAATATATATTCTTTATTTTTCTCTCTACTATTTATATCTCCTGCATATTTTTTCTTCATTTTTTTACTGTTTCTATCTCTGTGTTCCTGAACTGCATTCTCCTCTTTTCGGTTTCCTTTGGGAATTTCTAACCTTCTGTATGTCTCCTCTTTCATTCCCGTTATCAGTGCTTCTTCCTTTTTGTTCACTGGTTCCTCTCCCTCTGGCACTAAACACTGAAGGCTCATCTTCTCTTCCTTTCTGTCCATTTCTATAGCCTGTACCCTCTCCATCTCTCCACTAGTCTCTCCTTTCCTCCCCAGGTCATTACACAGAAGAGTGCCTGAATGGAGATAGTTTGGTGATCATAGGAGCTGAAGCCAGATCACTCCCATTTTTTCTCCCATGATGTATAATTTCTTTCATGATGCCTGCCTGCCCACTGCAAAACGGGTAGCATAGATAGTGGAGGGCACCACTTGTCTCTAGCAGCAGTCCCTGAGAATGAAGATACACCCAAATTCCCAAAGGAAAATCAACAGATTTTCAGCACCTACATCAATGTGAATAAACTGCTTTGTTTAAACTGTTGTTTTTTTTTTCTTCATGGTTCTGAACAGGAAATGGAGATCATGATCTCTGAAAACTCTGCTTGCCTTCGCTAGAAGCCTGAGGTACATGAGCTTTGAAATTATGCCAGCATCTCAAAACTCGAAGTCATTCTGTAATTGTTAGGTCTGCTCTATGACTAAAGTGTTCCTACAAGTAAGTAACTCTAAAGTCAAGGCAGCGTGGCAGAAGGCTGTACTGGTTAAACACTTCTTATACCAGTAATAGCTTAATCCATGCTGCTCTTGTAACTAAGATGTCACTATCTCCTGATCTCACAAGATCAAGATAGGAAGAAAGAGGTGCTAGTCATGCAGCTTCCTGTTTTTTTAAACAACTACCCCCTCAAGAATGTGGGAAGGAGCTTCATGGAATGGCAAAATATGCTGAGTTCATATATTCTGCAAGCTCATGGCACCAAAGATATTTCTCTTAAAAAGCAAACAAACTCTGTTTCCTTAGGGTTTAAAGAGAGTTAGGTTAGAAGAGAATGTGGGCACACACTAAGCTAAAATCTATAAAGAACAGGTCTCCTCCACAAAAGCCATACTCTACAGACTGTAAAGAGAGAAACACATTTCCCAAAGCACCAGCTGACCATTGCAGGCAAATACTAAAATGCCTAAAAGAATTCCTAGATCAAGCTTTTTTCAGGAGGTGTGCTGCAGGAGTGCTTTTCCAAACTACTGAATTTCTTAAGGTTGGTGCTAAGAACAGTAAGATTCATAATGAACATGAAACCAATACTCACCATCCATGAGTAGGAACCAAGTGATTATTCCACAAAATAGATGTGGAACCTTTACAAAAGGTTTCAGAATATTAAATAAGGTGACTCAACACAGCAGTCCTGAACAGATTTCTTCTGCAAAGATTTCAAAGTCTGTTGCCTACTTACTAAAGGAAGAGATGGGTTAGCTCTGCAGAAAGATGCCCTGCAACTTAAAAATTAGGTGTTATAGTGAAAGTTTCTTATTATCAACTCTTACTTTTCATTCTTGCATGTCTTGAGTAGAATTGAGGCTGTAAAAGTAAATCGCTGCTGTTCTGTGACACTGGTTTCAGGCTTCTAACGCAGAAATTGTTCTTCACATTCCAAACTCCTTCCAGAGCCACTGTTAACAATTTGGCAAAAGAATAGCTTTGTAACTGATTACTTCAGCTTGTTCTATAATGAATATAAAACTACAAAATAATATTCTTCCACAGTTAATGACAAGAGATTGACATCGTCAGAATGAAATTCAGATTGCTACTGGTACACAATGCTCTCTACTGTTTATAGAAGCTCTTAGGACTGCTCAGGCACCTAACTGAAGCAGGATATATCTTGTCTATAATAAATAAGAAACAGCAGTAATATCACTGATGCAGTCAGCATCCTTTTTTAGTCATACTGGAATACCAAATACCCTAATAAAAATATATAAAACACCCCACCCCAAAAAAGCCCCACACAAACCAAAAACTAACCACCAAACAAAAAACCAAAGACATCACCATCAGAACAAAATTAAAAGCTAATTTATTTTGTGGAAAGGTTACAATTCATGTAACTACACTTTAGTAGTCTAAACTGTGTCAATCAGTAACCATCCAACCTGACAACTGTTGTCTATCAGAGCCCAGGCCACTTAGTAAGCATCTCTAATTGTCCAAAACAGCTGAAAAAGGAAATCAGTACTCGCTGAATAATCTGTACACTAATATCTATATTTATCATATTTATAACTTGCAATTGCTATGCTATGCCTTTAACACTATGCTGTACGGACCATTTCTGTACTGAGCTTGCTATAGATCCATATGATACAGTCCTGTAACAAATATTTGTGTAGTATTTCTCTATTATCTTTGGTACTTCAAGCCTTTGTAACATACATTTCTTTGGGATACTTCTCAAAAGTCATGAGAACATGTAAGGTAGCATCCATTTATTCAACCAGACCGAAATATTCCAGACAATTTGGATCTAGTAGCAGATGGATGCAGAAAAAATAATTGTGTTCAGCTTTTAGCAACATTAGGCACATGAGCAGATTGAACAGACCAGTGTTAACATTGGCAACTCAGCTCTGTGTTCAGGACCCCTTTTGAGTCAAGAGGAAAAGAACAGGCCAGTTTAGAGAACGACACATGCAATGACAGGTGTCTACGACGAGTGAAAAGAATGTTCAAAGCTCCTTTTTTCCTCTGCTTACTACACACAGAGGCTACTTAAGTCAGTCATTTGCAGGTGTGTGCTGTAATTCCCTACAGAGTCTAATCACAGCAATAAGAATTACGGGCTCAAATGGTCTTTATATCTGCCGGGTACTGATTGCATCATCTAATTTAGGTACATTTTTGTCTGTGAATCTGTTTTAAATCAATTTTGAGTGAGCTTAAAAATGGGTCTTGATCCTGCCCAAGAGAAGCAGTATTCTAATAACTACAGCCTTTCTTTCAAAGAAAAAGATAACAAAATGTTGGAAAGGTAGAATCAGAAAAGAATTATAGACATGACTCCTTAGCCAGGGAGGCTAAAGAAGAAATACAAATGAAAGCATGGTTTGAATAACTCAAAGAAACCGGTCTGGCGTGCCAAAACACATTCTTTTCCCCAATAAAACCATGCTGGGACCCTTCTCCTTTTACCTTAAAAGGAAGAGTCCAAAGTACCCTGAGATAGTTAAATATATACAAAAGCAGCGATTTCTATAGCTTGTACACAAATGTTACTGTATTAGTATACGTATAAAGATTGGTTAGTTAAGGAATAGAATATTCAATGTATAGATTATATAAACCATTGTTCAAGAGAGCTCGCTCTCTTTTTCCAGCTTTCTTACTTCTGTTCTGTTACTCTCTTCCTTAGCTATCTTAAGTCCTGAACTCATGTATTCAAGTTCTACCCCTTTTTATATTGTTCTCTCACCCACGCCCTAAAATAAACTACTAAAATCTAACTTGACTATAGAGAGGTCTCTGCTGTGTACCAGACTGTCTGCACCCCGAAGAATCTCTTACAGAACGAAGAGATTCGACTTCTTTGCAATCGTATCTGGTTTATTAAACTGATGTATCATGAGGAATTATCTGTGTTCTCTCTGGTCTCATAATTTCTGACCAAGAAAGAGAGAAAAAAGTAATAAAGACTATATGCCATGCTGCTATTTCTAGATGTACTGCACACTATTACATAAATTGTCTGTAATTTTGCCACAGTTCCTCAAAACAATCACTTGTCTCGACAAAAACTTGCCATTTGCTGATAAAGAGGATTACCTGCAGCTGGATGTTTGACATTGCATTCCTCTTTCTGAAAATGAAAGTGCTCCTCCAGTATTTTCTTAACTCTCCTAGGTGGCTCAACATATACAATTTTCTGCCCTGTTAGTAAAATATATTACAAAACAACCAGTTATTCTTAATCCCCCGAATGCTGATGTACTCTGCTGAATGCAATTGTCAAGTTAAGCTACTCCGCATCCGACTGTGCACCAAATGGTTTACAAATATACGGTAGTGTTCAGGCAGGCCCTGCTGCCCAACGCTGGGCAATCCCTCAGGGTAGGAGGATGGTACAGAACAGGACCCTGGTGGGTACAACTGGACCTGGCGCTGCTAGCCAAAGCCTCCCNCGGCTCCCGAGGCGCCGGGGAGGCAGCGGCCAGCCCCAGAGATAGCGGGCCCGGCCGGCGCTTGGGCACGGTGTGGGGGGCAGCTCTAGGTGTCGTGGACGTCTGCTCCTTTGTGTGGCTCGACATGGCCGCGGGAGCNGGCCTCCCCAGCACAGACATCCCAAGGCAGGGCCGCGGATGGAGAGCCATCCGAGAAGATGCCCTCGCCGCAGGAAGTCTCCAAGGAGTTCAAGAGGGACGCGGACACCCCACAACACCGAGGCCAGCACCTGCCGCGGTGCCGGGGGACACCAGTGAGGAGCCGGGGGGAACGGCTGGGCTCCCGAAGGGACACCGCGGGCTGGGAGCGGGCAGGGGTGGCGGGGGACCGGGGACGGCCGTGCTTACGGGNGGGGGCAGGCACGCCGCAAACTCGGTGCCACCGTGAACTGTCACCACGGCCTGTCCCACGGAAGGACGGCGTGTCCTCCTCGCCCGAGGCGATGCCGGACCGAGGGGAAGAGAGGCCAGTTTAACTGATGTCTGTCTACCGATACTCAAAAGTACTAGTTTGGGCGTAAAACGAGGCATCTTCAGACACTGCTCATTGGACCAAAGTGGCCTTGTAATCCTGGCCTCTGTCATTTCTTGACGCATTTCAAGGTACATTCATCTTCTTCCACAGATGTCCTGGAACCAAACTTACAAAAATAGTAAGTATTAAAATCATGTTACACAATTCATAGTTCAGAATATGTGCTTCCATTTTCCAACAGAAAGTGCTAAACATTAGTCACTGCTTCTGAAAGGTGGGTGAGCAAGACACCCTGCTCAGAAGCTTGGTCAGAGCACTAAACGTGGACCAACATACCCCAACACTGCTGCTTCTGCCACAATTGTGCTGGTTGTGGAAGGAGCTTGGCATCACTCAGTAAGGCATGGGACACTATAGTGTTTACTACAGCTCTTATAGTGACAGTACTTCAGCACTTACATTCAATTTTCAGGTCAGTCTGTTTAACATCTTCCAAATTACAGATGGTTAAGTTGATGCTGAAAATCATACTGCATGCCCTTACTATGGGGAAATTTTAGTGTACTAACTTAAAAGTGCAAGAAAAATACTAAATTACCTGTAACTAAATCAGACACAGCAGTGTGCTGGCTGTTTATCCTCACATGGTTGTGGCTAATTTTTTCCAACTAATGTTACATTCTTGACAATAAGTTTTTATGCAACTTAATTGCAAGGGAAAAGTAAACAGGATCTTGATAGAAAGTCACTTCCTTGAAAAGCACCAGGAAAAAAATAAACCAAAACTACTATCTTATCCTATGAATAATGTGCCTGATTTATGAACAGGCAATTGCATCGATAAAGGGGTTTTCAATTAAAAACATGACAAAATACTTTGGGTTAAATATTTTATTTTATCATAAGCCTTCCCTTAGGTTCATTAAATGTTTTGTGTATCACCCAAATAAATTACATTCATTCTGAGCTTTCATGCAGTTTTAAAAAAGTAAAATTTCTCAAAAAATACTTTTCAAGTGAGCTGTAATAAACTCTGCGTAATCAAGCCAGAATTTTTTCACATCAAGTAAATATTCCAGTTTTCCCTCCTGCTTTTGACACTACAGACAACTTACAAAGGCCTCTCCAAATCTCCTATAGTTAAACAGAAACTCACAGAAATTTACAGAGACTTCCTGACTACCTTGACTAACAGGAGTAACGCTTCAAAGTATGAGCGTGACCACTGAACTGCGCTGCAAGAAGTGACATTTTGCCTGAAGAGAATACTGAAGTATCTTACATTAACACCTCATTGCAAAGAGACAGACCACCACCGATGGGCATGCAGAACACTAACAAGAAAGAGGCAGAAAACCTCACATTCACAAGCCTTTATGGGGACACAGCATTTATGCAGTCTTCTACTATTTCAAAAAGGTAATGATATATATCAGTCCTCCTTGCAATGTCAAGGGCAGTTTCATCCAAGTTGTTTTTCAAGTCTGGCTTCACGTAGCGATTCATCAGCAGGAGCTCGAGGGTTTCCCTGCTGTTTTTGTTCCCCGCAGCAATGTGCAGGGGTGTCAGCAGACCATTTGTCTGCGCGTTGATGTCTGCACCCTGCTGGAGCAGGAACGCAGCCACTCTGGTGTTGTTCCACTTGCAGGCGCTGTGCAGGGGCGTCCAGCCGTCCACGGTCTGCGCGTGAACATCGGCCCCTTGGGCCACCAGCTCGTGTGCAACATCCAAGTGCCCGCTGTAGGCAGCTCGATGGAGAGGAGTGTATTGATCTTCATCGCGAGCGTTCACTGGAGCCAGCTTTTCTGTCAGGAGCCTCTTCACGGTACTCAGCTGTTTAAAGAAAACACGTGATTCTATGAAACAAGATGCACGGGTTTCATGGTCCTGAAGTTTAATGCAAATGCAATTTCTGTCAGTGTCAAACACACTTATAAAATCTCAGTTACATCCTCTCCACCCCAGTTAAAAGGCTTATTTGCCATGAAGAGCCTAGCAGGCTATCAGTAAGTTAAAGAAAAGTGCTGTTACTTGAACTTTGAACTAGAATCAGAATTTGTTCTAAAAGCCAACGGATCTATAGATGTTTTAGTGTGTATGGGCTACAAAGGGGGATGCTTTACCTACAGTGGCTTGCAAAGCCAGATCAAAACAGCTCAGAGAAAGAAAGTACAGGTAAATTTTTGTTTGTGGATGAGACTACAGACGTGTGCTCAAAATAACATTCTTGTAAATTATATACATGAACCGAGCAAGTGCCTTACCCGATTGTTTTCAGCTGCCCAGAGTAGCAATTTTTCCGGATTTTTTTCCATTTTCTTTTCTTGCATTTCATACCATTCCTCCGTTCTTTCTTGCTCATCATCGTCGTCATCGGACTGCCCTGACCAACAGCTCTGAGTTCCTACAGGAATCAAATGCCTGTGCGTCTCCAGCAGTTCAAGTTGGTTAAAGTGTTCTGTGAAATCTTCGAACAGCTCGCTGTCATCATCGTCTTCGTCAGCTTGCTTGTCTTTATTCATTTTCAGTCAGCATCTGTCAACAGCAGATGTACAACAATATTTATACTAACTGCAACTGTTATCGGTGCACTGTCAATAAAAGTATCTGATGGATGATGCGGGTGTCAACAAACAGCAAAACTCGAGGGAAAACTCAGTGCTCTTCCGCTAACTCGTGCTTTGCCAGCTCTGCCAGAACTCACAGATAACATCCAGGCTGGGAAAGCACCGTGTTGCCCCGATCCCCGAACGGCGGCATCTTCCGATTGCAGTGCAACACCGCACGGGAGTTTGCCAAGCGCACTCCGAACGCTGCTCTCTCTACTAACAAAGGCTCTGGAGAGCAGCCCGGATTCGGGGGGCAGAGTCTCTGCTCCGCCCCAGCAGCACCGGCCCCGCTGCCCTTCGCGGGGCCCGCATCACCGTGGGCAGGCCCCGCCGCCCCGCAAGAGACCCCGGCCGCAGCCCCGCTCCGCTACCTGAGGCCCCAGCGCCGCCGGGGGCTCCG
>VWZN01001371.1:98296-108930 GCA_013396955.1 Regulus satrapa | reverse complement strand
ACTGCAGGAACCTGGAGAGGCTTTTTCCAGGCAAATATATCAAAGAAAGGTGCCAGTGCTGGGGGTTAATACTGTCCTGGTTGCACTGGGAAAATGAGGAGCTGCTGCTGGCTTCAAATCCCATCCCAAAGTCATCTGAAAGTCAGGAACACTGCAGGCCCTGCCTCAAGGTCATGCACTGCTCGTGTCCCAGACAACAAACCTGCAGAGCATCAGCTCAATCCACTGCCAGTAGGAACAACTCTGCTCCCCAATCCTCCCTCTACACCCCCAGGGCAGTTCCAAAGGACTGGGAAGAGCACAGGGAAGCAGGCTGGGTGTGTGGTGTTGGACAACACCAGTGCAGCTGCCCCTGGAGCCCTGTGTGCCATGGCACAGCCATCCCACTGATTCCTGCTCTTTGTCCCCCTCAGGAACAAGCCATCGCCCTCACTGCGATGTTTACATCCTTCCTGTTGCCCACAGCCTAGGTCCTGGCCAACATACACAACTACAGGAGCAGGCCAGAGTGAGGAGTGGCAGGAGCAGCCTGCTCCTTGCTGAGAGAATCCTAAGGGAAGGGGCCTAGGGACAGAGCCTCGCTGGGATGGAGCCCCCCAAGCCTGCTCATTAAAATCCACCTTTGCTTTCAACAAAGCAAAGGCTCATTGGGTTTGCTTCATTCATGGGGGCGTCCATAGGAAATGAACCGGATCTCTGCCCACTGTCCTGACGGCAGCATTCCCTCTAAGACTGGCAGCAGGTTCCAATGGGAAGTCACATTCCCTCTGGAGCCTCTACCAGCTGCAGGGCTGCATGCAGGTGACCCAGTCATCTCTCCCCAGCACAAGGAAGCCAATCCAAGGTAAATTCCTTGCAGGAAAACACTCACAGGCTGGAATTGACATTAAAAGGGTGCCACGGGCTGGGAGCTACACACCTGCCCACTCCTCTCCCTGCAGGAAGGGCCTCTCCACCCACCACATCCCAAATCACCTGTGCCAGGGAAGCAGCCAGCATGTGGAAGGCTTGGATAGTGAGGAATACTTCCAGGTATCTTGGAAAAGCTTCTGGAGCTGTCACAGTTCCACAGATCTGACTCTCATTCCCAGAAGCTCAGAGCTTCACAGTTAAAGATTGCTCCCACAGCATGGGAGCTGTCGGAATGCTCCTGGGAAAAGCTCTTACTGCTTCCCACAATTCCCATCCCTGGGTTTTGGATGCTGATCTCAAGCAACAGCAGCAGCAGTCCTACAACTCAGTAGGCACTAGGATCCCACCACTCTAGTCACTTCCACTCCACTTCCCAGTGGAGTTTCCTTTATTCCCTGAAGTGTGCCTTGGGAAATGAGGGCTGGATCTGACATGGCACTGGGAAGGAGACTGTGTTCCTTTAAGCCTTCTCCTGTCCTCAACTATGAAATAAAGGGAATATTTTCCGGATTAAACATTCACTTCTTCCACACACTCTGCTGAAGTCAGTAAAAGTGGCACCAGGATTAAGCCTTGGAAGACATGATGCAGCAGGTATTGGGAAAGTCAAACCCAGTGGCTGGGCAGGGAAAAGGCACTGGACACTGAGCAGTGCCCATCCAGGAGGGAATTTCAGCCAGAAGGGCCTGGAGAGCAGCAGGAGGAGGGTGAGCAGGTACAGACATCAGCAATTCAAATTTGTCCTGTTTTCCAGGTTTTTTTTTTTCTTGTGTGAGGCATCTCTGCACCAGTCTGACATCAGCCACATGCTCCCTTCTTTCTCTTGCTGGATTTATACCTTCAGTTAAGAGTACAAAAATTCCAGCAGTGCAATTTGTTAATGACACCAGAGAACCAAACAGGTGAGGAAAGCTCCTGAATCCCAGCAGTGGCAAGGCCTGACCATGAAAACATATTTTTAAAGGAATCATCAGCAGCTCAGCTGCCAGGGATGGATATGACACAGAATTCCCAAAAAGGGAAGGCAGAGACGTTTATTCCGGCAATGCCACTGCACCTCACCTGAGCACAAAGCATTGGTGAAAGACAACCACCCCCTCAAGTGTATGGACCCACCTACTAAGCAGGAATCCTGGGAAAACCCTTGGATGGAGCAAACACTCCCTCTGCTGCAGATGAGGAGGGCCGGAGGGAAGCTGGGCCAGGGAAGGAAAAGGATTTGGGGAACACTGCCTCAGGCTGCTGCAAGCCAGGGGGAGAGGGCAGCAGAAGGCTGTGTCCCCTAAGGCCAAGACCCCTTGGATCCTACACTAGGATCCCACCCTCCTGCAGCAGCTGGAGGCAGGAGGGATCAGGATCCATCCCCTCAGGACGGAGCTCTGAAATCAGGGATCTGAGCCACTTGTGCCAGCAGAAGGAAAGTTAGCTTGAGCACCAAAGGGTCACACAGCAAAAGGCCACGTCCTCATCCTCCTGTTCGCCACATCCCAGGTTGCTCCCGCTCTGCCCACCCACCCCTCCATGGATTCAGTGCAGTCAGTGGTCTGAGTGCTGCCGGCCTCAGAAGCAGCAGGAATCACTCTGTCCTCTATGTCAGGATGTCGTGGGCTTGGTGCTCCACCAGCATCTCCATGCTTCGCACGTCTGTGCACCAGAACTCCAGGCGATCTTTCATCCCCTTGATCTGCAAGGCAAGGCCACAGAGACAGAGTACCTCAGATGCTGGCCCCCATAGGCTCCTTCTGACACCTCATCAAACAACTCATCAAAGCCCCACACACTGAGAAAGGGAGTTGCCCCATTCCTGGAAGTGTTCCAGACCAGACTGGATAGGGCTTGGAACAACCTGGGAGAATGAAAGGTGTCTCTGCCCATGGCAGGGGGATGGGACTGGATGGGCTTTAAAGTCCCTCCCAACCCAAACCATCTTGGGATTCTGAGATTAACAGCTTCTACCAGAAAATTAGCAAGGGTTTAAACTGAAATGCACTAAAGGAATCATCTGCAGCTGGAATTCCAGGCATTTATTTTTGGATTTGAAGGTAGAGACACCCTGCACAGTCTCCTTAAGTGTTACAGTGATGAACTTGAGAAGCTCAACAGCTCCCATTATGATCATGGACTTCCCTCTTTCCAAGAGGAATGTGCCTACTATATTCCTGAAACTCCCAGAGGTTGTTTCATGCATTTAGGAATGAAGCCTGGATAAAATACAGCCATGGCTTCTGTGCTCCATGGTGCCAGCGCTGTCTTGTCCCACCTCCTGGAAGGCTTCTGGGTGAAACATCCAGGGGGTAAAGCCAAGCCCCCAAGGAGGCTCATTCCCAAGCCATCACTCATCCTGGCTCTGGTGTCACTCCCATGTCACTTCACCCTTACCCAGCTGGAGCTGGTGGCCCTTACCTGCTGCAGGTCCAGCACCCGTGGCTGCACCCATGTCATGTGCACCCTCTTGTCCACTTCATCAATGCTGCCCTTCACCAGCCCCACCGAGAGTGCCTTCATCACCAGCAGCTCCACCTGGGAACACAGATAATCCCAGAAAATGACCAAGATCACCCCATTTTCCCCAAGATGAATAAAACTCAGCATCTTCACACAAGATCCCCTCAGAATCCAGGGCAGCAGCTCTCACACCTGTACCCTTTCAGGTGACAGAACTGCTGTGAAACTCAGCACTTCAACATAGAGGAATTCTTCTCCCTAAAACTGGATTTTAGGAATTGTTTAGTTCTTTTTCCCTAAAACTAGATTTATTTTCTCTTCTCTGAAATCCAAGGAAAAACAAGCCCAATTGTTCCCAAGCAACAGGTGGGAGTTTGGTCTCCAGGGACCAAATGACATGACAAGAGGAAAGGGCCTCAAGCTACACCAAGGGAGGTTCAGGTTGGACAACAGGAAAATTTTTTTTGTGGAAAGGGTGGTCAGGCAATGGAGGGGGCTGCCCAGGGAGGTGTTGAAGTCTCCATCCCTGGAGGTGTCCAAGGATATGACACTCAGTGCTCTGAGCACAGGTTGGACTCAATGATCTTGGAGCTTTTTTCCAGCCTAAATAATTCTGGGATGGTGTGTGGTTCAGGCACTCTCAGAGGTCCAGAACCTGGACATTTCCAAAGGTGTCTAACCCCAAACTCACCTCATTGACGGTGACTTTAGCACTCTTGGCAATCTCCTCAAAGGTGAGTTGGCGGTGGTTGGCTGGGCGGGTGAAAGTCATCTGGATCCAGGAAACAAACAAACCAAAAACAACCCCCACAGGGTTTTAGGGATTCCCACAGCTCAAAGAGCCTCCCCTAAGCTGTCCTGCCCAGTCTCACTCTGCACTGGCGACTGTATTTCTCATGTTTAACCAAAATAAGTCAAACAGGAACATATTTTATACTGGTATGGTGACAACAGAGCCTTCCAGTGACAGGAAGGGACTGTTTCAGATTATCCATCAGGGAAAGGAGCCTCAGTCCTTTGGAAACAAAGTTATAAAAAGCTTAGCTTACATTGGAACATACTCCAGACACCAACCCTGAAGGACTGCTTTGCCCTTCTTCCATATCACATGACACCTTCCACTATCCCAAGTTGCTCCAAGCCCTGTCCAGCCTTGAAGCCTTCCAGGGCTGGGGCAGCCACAGATTCTCTAGGCAACCTGTGCAGGGCCTCAACCACCTTCAGAGGGTATTCTTCCCAATATCCCACCTAACCTTCAGTCAGAGAAGCCATTCCCCCTTTGTCCTGGGACTCCATGCAAAAGCCCCCCTGGACCTAGGGACAACCAGCCCAGCACAAGGTGTTTCCCCTCATGGCACCTGCCTGTGGCTCCATCTACAGGCAAAACCCACAGTGAACTTCCTGTATCCATGAGTTCCTGCAAGTGAGTGACCAGACACACTGAGCATATCCCAGCTCACCTCCATGAGACACAACAGCTGGATCTTCTGCAGCAGGAGGGCTTCGTTTGCAGCCAGGTCAGGCTTTGAGAGGAGAAAAGGCACCAAATCAGACCAGGTTTACATTTTCTCCCCATCCTGGGGCAGAACAGCTTTACATATAGCAATAAATCCCTAGGAGGGTTCATTTAGGAGGAAGGAGGCCACCACAGCCCACCCACCAGCTAGGAATGGTTCCAGAAAACAATCCAAGTGCCAGTGAGCCCACAAGGCTCACTGCTATGCCAGTGATTCTTGGTGCAGCCAGTGCAGGTAACATCCAACATCACTGATTTCCCTCACACTTCCCAGAACCGGAGGGAAAACCAACGTTTTCCACTGGAGGCACTCCACTTTGGAGGGAAGCCAAAAGAAAACTAATTGTGTGTATCAAGATGGAATAACCACTCCTAGACTCCAATCAGAATTGTACCAGTGTTCCAGAGGTGATAAAATACACAGACTCCAAGTGCCAGGTGGAAATCCGAAGCCTGGGTCTTCAGCAGTCCCAGACCCCTCACCTGCTGCCCCCAGGCCGACTTGAGGGCCTGGAAGGTCTCCACGTTGCCACTGTTGAAGGCGAAGAGGGTGTCAATGAGCCATTGCCGGTCCGTGTTGCGCAGGGACTCCAGCACAGGATGCATCAGCTGCAGGGGACAGACAGTAGCGTGTCAGCATGAAAAAAACAGTTCCTGGGGCTCCAGGAATGAAGGGATGTGGCAGGACTCACCAGCTCCCCAAAGTTGTAGATGCCTTCTCCCAGCAGACCGGCCAGCCCCAGGGTGAAGGCTCTCTCCTGTTGCTCTGATACTAGAAAAAACAAACAAACAAACAAACAAAAACCAGAAATAATTTTTTAAAAAAGACCAAACCGAAACTACTATGGATAAACAATACTCTAACAAAAAAATCTGGATAAAGCACCACTTTAAGCTCCATCAAGCCCTCCCTCACCTACATTAAACTACTCCCAGCCCTCATCTTCCCCCATGCTGCCTGAAATTCAGGAGCTTGCAGTAACCACAACACAAAAGGGCTGCTTTTTGAATCTAGAGTGAAGATTTTGGGGAATTGGAACAAACTTGTCCTTCTGGCAAGGGCATTCCCCCTTTTCCCCCAGTGCAACTCAGGAGCAGGTCCTCCGGGGGTCACTCCTCAGTCTGGCCAGACCTTGGATCTACCATGGCACAGTCCGAATGACATAGAGGGAAAACCTCAACCCAGGCACTTATTTGGGTTGGGAGGGATGAAGCAGAGTGCAGAAAGTGGGATGTCCCCTGGAGAGGAGTTACCTGGCAGGTCCTTGACCTCAATACAGCCCAGGAAGCGCAGTGCATCCTTGTAATAGGCAGCGTGGTTGCCCACGGTCTGGTAGTACTTGCTGGAGAGGTCGTAAAAGCGGCTATGCACTGATGTCACCCCAGGGAGGGTGTTCAGCATCTCCTCCACCTCCTCAATGGTCTCCTGGGAAGGACAAGACCTGGCTCTTGCAGCTCCGAGCGTGGCAGCCTTCCCGAGGGATCCCCGGTGACATCACAGGCAAAGCCACCATCACTCCTAAACCCTTCCCTGTGAGGGTGCTCAGGCCCTGGAACAGATTGCTCAGAGAAACTGTGGCTGTCCCTGGATCCCTGGAAGTGTCCAAGGCCAGGGTGGAGCAACCTGGTCTAGTGGAAGATGTCCCTGCCCGTGACTGGATGATCTTCAAGATCCCTTCCAACCCACACCATTCCAGGATTCTATCACCCAAACCCATCCCTTTGCATTTGCTCTAAGAGAAGTAAAGCTGCCCTGCCAGAAAAACATCATTTTGGGTTTAAAAGATGGTTCTAAAACCAGTAAAGGATGACAAGCCCCATGTGCTTCACTAATGCAACACTACCCCAGGTCACTGTGAGAAGCTCCCACATCCTGATGAGCTTACAAGCCCCTCGGGGCCAGGTGCTGAGATAACCAAGGAATGTCCCAGCACCCCAAAACTCCCCATCCCAGGCCACCCCTTACCTTGGTGACCTGCAGGTCCCCGATGTTGAGCTTGAGGGCCCCGATGGCTGTTTTGCACAGGATCACGGCCTCATCGCTGCTCTTCACCTACAGGGACACAGGGACCTGCTCAGAGTGTCACCTGCAGCCAGGTATGCTCCAGGGGCTGGATAAATGCCAGTTGTGACCATATTCCTGCATTCAAATCCCAGTGGAAAGGTGCTGTTCTCCAGCACAAGTGACACATATGCCAGCAACTCTTTGCCTTCTCAGAGGCAAAACACACCGAGAGCAGCTTCCAAAATACCTTTTCCCGGGTCTTCTCCAGAAAAGTCAGGGCCACATTGGGATCTGGAGGAGAGAGAAAAATAGATTTTAATGAGCAGCTCTCATGGAGCTAAACCCTGTCTAACAAGACACCTTTGCTAAAATTCCTGAAGGCTGAAATATGAGTTTTTCATTGTGCACCCTCAACCTGCAGCAGCTGCTGCCAGATAAGCTGGCCTTTTTCTCATCAACCACCTCTCCAGGGAAGCTGTGGACTTTCTGCGCCATGGATCAACAACTTGAGCTTTTTAAGTTTTTAAAGACAGCATTTTCCCCTTCACAACACAGGAGAAGCACAACAACTTCCCATCCAAGACTGACCCATCCCTGGCACATTTCAGAGGTAACAACAGGACAAGGAAGAGGGGAGGACACGCACCTGTCATCTGCCGGACGACATGCAGGATAATCTCCACCAGGGACAGGGGGTTCACCCTGCAGGGAGCAGCTCAGAGTGAGGACAGGTCACCCAAGCCCCTCAGGTGACTCCCAAACACCCCCAGGTAACCCTCAGTAACTCACCTGTGCTCAAACTCGCTGATGAAGTTTTCGTAGAGCTGCAGAGACAAGGACAGGGATGCTCAGAGCAAAGGATATCCCTTTCAGGATGCTTTCAGAGCTTCTCACCATAATTCCTCTCTATTCCAGGTTATTTGGAATTGGTGGACAGGGCTCTGAGCCAACTGGGCTAGTGGAAGGTGTCCCTTCAAGGGAGGGTGGAACATGATGATCCTTGAGGTCTTTTCCAACCCAGACCATTCCAGGATCCTATGATTTTTCCAGAAAATTTGGCATCCCATACAGAAATTCCAGCACTGTTCAGAACTCAGAAGTGCTAATTTTATCTAATTCTATCCCTGCAGGCTTCTTCCAGTGAACACCCATCCTGCATTTGCAAACCTCTTGCTAAAATATGGAAAGAAAAAAACCCTGCAACTCCCAAAATTAAAAATTTTAGGGAAGTGAAGTAAAGAACCATTTTGAAGCTTCTGAACCTGAGACATTTGACTTTAGCACAATTTCCAGACAGTCGGCAGTGCAAACACCTCGGAGCTGAACCCACCCTGGTTAGTAATTCTCCAAAAGAAATAGGGAAAAGAGAAGCCCCAGGCTGAATTTTTCCTGGTACAAAAAAACCCAGAAAAGGTGGGAAGAGTCTGCTCACCTTGATGAGCCCATCTCCCTGGGCGAAGCAGGGGTCCTGCACGAAGTCCAACACCTGCAGAGTGAGCTGGTGCCACAGCCTAGGGACACAGAATATCCCCGTGAGCCCAATGCCGCCCAACCATGCCACACCCCGGGACGTGTCGAGCACACCGTGCAGGGACTGATGAGGGCGTGGACCGGGGGCGAACCGGGAGCTAGGACCCCCTGACAAGGATAAACACCGTCGCAGTCACCTCCCGGGCAACAAACGAGGCGGCTAGAGGGATGCGAGTCCAGCCGGGCCCCGCGAGGGCTCCGCAGCCGGGCGGGCCCGGGCCGGATCGGCTCCGTGACCCGGGCCGGGCGATCCTCCCGCACCCCGTCCCTGCTCACTTCTTGTTGTAGAGCTCCTCGAGGCGGTGCCAGACGGCGGCCTGGCCCGGCCCCGCGCTCTGGCTCTGCTGCAGGAAGCCTGGCACGTCTTTCATGGCGGCGGCGGGGCCCGGACGGAGCCGGGACCGGGGCCGGGACGGGGACGGGGCCGGAGGGACCAGAGCGAGTAGGCCGCGCCGTCCCCGCTGTGCGCACTCACTTCCGGCCGCGCGGGACACGCCGGGTACCNGCACCGCCGGAACGACCCCGGGCGGGGTGAGCGGCAGCGGGAGGCGGGAGTGCGGGCGCGCGAGCTCGCGGTAGTGCGGTAGCGGCGATGGACCGCGGGGCGAGGGCGCTGCTGGCGGCCGGTGAGCGCCGGGGGCAGGGGGAGTCCCGGGACCCCCGGGCCGCCCCCAGCACCGCTCTGCTCTCTTGCAGCCTGGAGGAGCCTGTGGGACCGCGGGCCCTGCCATGGCGCCGGAGGCAGCACGGCCCGGCCCGCCCGGTGCGGCAGGGACTGGAAGGGGTTGGCCGGCGGCGGAGCTGGGAGGTAGGTGGGGAATGCCCGGCTGGGGGCTGGAGCATCCCTGCGGGAAGAGGAAGATGGGAGTCGGTGTTGGGATGGGATGTGCTCCCGTGATTGAGGATGTTCCGTCCCCATCTAAGCAGGGACAACCACTCTGTGAGCCAGGGCTGGCCTGGGAACCTGGAGAATAGGGATCTGCCAGGGAAATTTCAGTGTTTTTCAAGACCCTGAGTTCAGCTCCCCGGGAACCCGGTCAGAGCCGTGTTCTTGTAACAGTAGGGAATGACAGTGCGGTGTCACGTCCATGGAAAGGTGCTGTCACATCCCTCTGACAGCAGGGTAGGGCAGTGCAGGGGCACCTCCCTAGGAAGTCAATGTCACACATCCCAGGGAAGACAATGTTACATCCCTTGGAAGGCAGAGCCACATCCCTGTGCTGGCAGTCTACAAGCAGTGCAGTGTCACATCCCTGGGAAAGCAATGTCATGTCCCTCCCAAGGAACTGTCACATCCAAAGGAATGCAGAGCTGACCACCCTGAGGTCTGGAGACACTTTCAGCTCTCTCCTTGCTCCTCGGGTTTGCCAAACTCTCCTGGCTTGTCCCCTGCCTGGTCTGGACTGTGCACGATGTCCTGCTCCAGCAGCACTAATTTTCTGGGAAAAGGTGATAATGACTGTTCCCAGATGATAATGGCTCTTCCCAGCCCAGCTGGGCACAGGACTTCAGTTATTCCTTTGGACAAGGACACACAGACCCCAAGAGGGGAACAGGGAAATGACAGTGTCTGTGCTCACTTGGGCAGGGTGACACTACACTCTGAGAGAAACTCATTGAACTCATGACACAGCAGGGTCTCCTGGATCCCAGAGGAGTGTAAATCAACACTGAGACTGAACCCAGTGGGTCTAGCCTTGTCTCCATCCCTGTCAAAAAAACCCCTCTCACAGGAATACCAGTGTTTTGGTATTGCACATCTACATAAGGAATTGCAGAAGGACATGTCTGCTCCAGAGTTTGGGTCAGACTAACAGCAAAGCTTTCTCCTAGTGATACCTGAGCACAATCCTGCCCAGAGAAGAGCTTTCTGTTAATTTTTTGGGTGATTTTCTCCCTCTTGAGTTGAAGTCACTGTCAGTTCTCTCAGTGCTGTGCTTCTCCCCTGTGCCAAGCAGGATCCAAGGCTCCAGGCCCTTCTGTCTGGGCACGGTTGCCAGAGCTGTTCTGGGCAGGTGGGGAGACAAGGGGAAGCAGAAGCTCACCTTGAAGGACGTGGCCAATCTGCTCCAGAAAAAAGAATGTCGGCGCGTGGTGGTGATGGCTGGTGCCGGGATCAGCACGCCCAGCGGCATCCCGGACTTCAGGTGATGACTCCATCCTCTGTGTCCTTGGACGGCTGAGGTCTTGTCCATGGAAAGGGTGATTAAACAATGGAAGGGACTG
>VWZN01001371.1:79997-98265 GCA_013396955.1 Regulus satrapa | reverse complement strand
ACCGTAATACTCCGCGCTCACCGCCGCCGCACATCCGCTCCACTCCAGTCACGCCGCGCCCCGCGGTCACCATGGCAACTCTGCCACGCCGCCAAAGCCCGGACCTTCCCCCGCCGCCTATCCCCGCGTCCGCACCGCCGGAACGACCCCGGGCGGGGTGAGCGGCAGCGGGAGGCGGGAGTGCGGGCGCGCGAGCTCGCGGTAGTGCGGTAGCGGCGATGGACCGCGGGGCGAGGGCGCTGCTGGCGGCCGGTGAGCGCCGGGGGCAGGGGGAGTCCCGGGACCCCCGGGCCGCCCCCAGCACCGCTCTGCTCTCTTGCAGCCTGGAGGAGCCTGTGGGACCGCGGGCCCTGCCATGGCGCCGGAGGCAGCACGGCCCGGCCCGCCCGGTGCGGCAGGGACTGGAAGGGGTTGGCCGGCGGCGGAGCTGGGAGGTAGGTGGGGAATGCCCGGCTGGGGGCTGGAGCATCCCTGCGGGAAGAGGAAGATGGGAGTCGGTGTTGGGATGGGATGTGCTCCCGTGATTGAGGATGTTCCGTCCCCATCTAAGCAGGGACAACCACTCTGTGAGCCAGGGCTGGCCTGGGAACCTGGAGAATAGGGATCTGCCAGGGAAATTTCAGTGTTTTTCAAGACCCTGAGTTCAGCTCCCCGGGAACCCGGTCAGAGCCGTGTTCTTGTAACAGTAGGGAATGACAGTGCGGTGTCACGTCCATGGAAAGGTGCTGTCACATCCCTCTGACAGCAGGGTAGGGCAGTGCAGGGGCACCTCCCTAGGAAGTCAATGTCACACATCCCAGGGAAGACAATGTTACATCCCTTGGAAGGCAGAGCCACATCCCTGTGCTGGCAGTCTACAAGCAGTGCAGTGTCACATCCCTGGGAAAGCAATGTCATGTCCCTCCCAAGGAACTGTCACATCCAAAGGAATGCAGAGCTGACCACCCTGAGGTCTGGAGACACTTTCAGCTCTCTCCTTGCTCCTCGGGTTTGCCAAACTCTCCTGGCTTGTCCCCTGCCTGGTCTGGACTGTGCACGATGTCCTGCTCCAGCAGCACTAATTTTCTGGGAAAAGGTGATAATGACTGTTCCCAGATGATAATGGCTCTTCCCAGCCCAGCTGGGCACAGGACTTCAGTTATTCCTTTGGACAAGGACACACAGACCCCAAGAGGGGAACAGGGAAATGACAGTGTCTGTGCTCACTTGGGCAGGGTGACACTACACTCTGAGAGAAACTCATTGAACTCATGACACAGCAGGGTCTCCTGGATCCCAGAGGAGTGTAAATCAACACTGAGACTGAACCCAGTGGGTCTAGCCTTGTCTCCATCCCTGTCAAAAAAACCCCTCTCACAGGAATACCAGTGTTTTGGTATTGCACATCTACATAAGGAATTGCAGAAGGACATGTCTGCTCCAGAGTTTGGGTCAGACTAACAGCAAAGCTTTCTCCTAGTGATACCTGAGCACAATCCTGCCCAGAGAAGAGCTTTCTGTTAATTTTTTGGGTGATTTTCTCCCTCTTGAGTTGAAGTCACTGTCAGTTCTCTCAGTGCTGTGCTTCTCCCCTGTGCCAAGCAGGATCCAAGGCTCCAGGCCCTTCTGTCTGGGCACGGTTGCCAGAGCTGTTCTGGGCAGGTGGGGAGACAAGGGGAAGCAGAAGCTCACCTTGAAGGACGTGGCCAATCTGCTCCAGAAAAAAGAATGTCGGCGCGTGGTGGTGATGGCTGGTGCCGGGATCAGCACGCCCAGCGGCATCCCGGACTTCAGGTGATGACTCCATCCTCTGTGTCCTTGGACGGCTGAGGTCTTGTCCATGGAAAGGGTGATTAAACAATGGAAGGGACTGCCCAAGGAGGTGGTGGTCACCATCCCTGGAAGTGTCTGAGGAATGATGCGATACGGCACCCAGTGCTATTGTTGACAAGGTGATGATGTATCACAGGTTGAACAGGTTGATGTTCTTGGAGTTCTTTTCCAACCTCATTGATCCTGGGATTCTGTCTCCAGGCCAGGTCTCACTGCAGCCCCTCTCAACTGCCCCCTGTCCCCACAGGTCCCCCGGGAGTGGTCTGTACAGCAACCTGGAGCAGTACAACATCCCCTACCCTGAGGCCATCTTTGAACTGGGGTATTTCTTCATCGACCCCAAGCCTTTCTTCACCCTAGCCAAGGAGCTCTATCCTGGCAACTACCGCCCCAATTCCGCCCACTACTTCCTCCGTCTGCTGCACAACAAGGGGCTGCTCCTGCGCCTCTACACCCAGAACATCGACGGGCTGGAGAGAGGTGAGCTCCCTCTTCCCATCTCCAGCAGCAGCACCAGAAGTTTAGGGGAGAAGCAGGATTTGGGAGATGCACACAGGGAGACTCTGGCTCAGTCCTTTCCCACACACTGTATTCCAGTGGCTGGAATCCCTCCTGAGAGGCTGGTTGAAGCCCATGGCACCTTTGCCACTGCCACCTGTATGGTGTGTCAGAGGAACTTCCCCGGAGAGGACTTCAGGGTGAGTAGGCTCAGCTGGGCATCAACACAGTTAACACAAGAAGGCATTAATTATTACAGTAATGACAGGTCCAAACCTGTTCTTTTGCCCTTGGGAACAAGAGGTTTATGGAGACAACCAGGTTTGGGGGCAGGCATTGCTCTGAGGACATTGTGGTGGTTCTGAACCCCTGTGACAGGCAGGTTTGGGGCCTCTCCTTTCAGGGGGACAGGATCCCTGTGACTGGAAGTTTTGGGGTCTTTCCCTTCAGGGAGATGTCATGGGGAACAGGATCCCTCGCTGCCCTGTCTGCACCGGAGTTGTCAAGCCTGACATTGTGTTCTTTGGCGAGCAGCTCCCACAGCGCTTCCTCCTGCACCTCACAGACTTCCCCATGGCAGATCTGCTCTTCGTCATCGGGACATCCCTGGAGGTCTGGAAATAAGGAAAACCCCAGAAAAAGGCACATGGAAAACAGGGCCTGAATGGACTCTGGAAAGGAGAGAGGGCTTAGAGAAGGCAAGAAAATGGGTTAGGAAGGTGAAATTTGAGGTGGAGGGTAAGGAATAGGGTGGAGGTGCTCTGAGAGACACTCTGGAAACCAGGTGGGCATCTGGAGAGCTGAGGAAGGCCACCAGGTGACTGGTGACACTGTGTCCTATTCATATCTGGGGCGGCTGAGTGGTTCCAAGCTGAGTGTGCTGGAAACTGGTGCCGGTGACTGTCCCTGTGCTCCCTCGATTTCTCCCTCAGGTGGAGCCCTTTGCCAGCCTGGCTGGAGCTGTGCGCAGCTCTGTGCCCCGGGTCCTCATCAACCGGGAGCTCGTGGGCCCTTTTGTGTGGCAGCAGCGCCACAACGATGTGGCCCAGCTCGGGGATGTGGTCGGTGGCATCGAGAAGCTGGTGGAGCTGCTGGGCTGGAACGAGGAGATGCAAATGCTGATCCAGAAGGAGAAAGAGAAGGTGGGAAGAGGCTCAGAGCCGCAGCTCTCCCTGCAGCCCCTGCGTTCCCCGTGCTAGAGTTATGCAGTGGGTTTGTGCTTTCTGGGGTCACACTGCACAGAAGAGTGCAAAAAAACCCCAAGCCAACCCAAATCTGAGTGCTGTTTCACAACCAATGTGCCAGGGCAGAATGCTGTGGGCTGAATGTGCCTTTGATAGATGGGACAATATGGATCTGCCAGTCCCAGATGAATTAGGAACATGGAAAAGGACAGGATTTGGGCTGAAAGCAGTGACCCTCTCAGGAACTGAAAAGCTTTCAGTTATGTCAGCTGGTGTGTGATTTGTTCTCAGACAAGCCCTGTAGCTGTAGCTGCAGATTCAAGGGGGTGGGAGTAACCAGACAGGAAATCCCCTTGGCAGCTGTGCTGGGCTGTGAGGCAGCAGAGCCTCAACACAAAACTGGGATGTTCTGCAGGCAGCACTTCCCTCGGCTGTGAGGGGCTGGAAACCCTCACTGCCTACAGTCTCTTCATGGCTGTGCTTCCACTTCCAGAGGTTCCTCTGGAGCAATAAGCAGTAGGAGAGAGGGAAGGGAGGCTCCAGTTGTGCTGAGACCTAACCACTGCAGCTGTGGCCAGATAGGGAGTGGGGTTTCTGGTCCTGCTTCACTTGGCAGTGATGAATCCTTAAATAGATTTTTTCCCCCCACTATTCTCACATCTGTAACCTTCTGGGATCTTCAGGAGTGAGAAATTTCAGGGGAACAAGTTCTTAATTACTTGGAGATCAGTGCTGATGTTAATTGCTACATCCCTTTAGACCACTGGAATCCACATTTGACATCAAACACAGCTGTATTTTTTAGGCATACATTGTCCAAATGTGACTTCATAAAATCAGGCTTCAAGATGCCAGTTGTAACATCCAGGTTGTTCTTACTTCCCTCAGATTATGTGGCAGGATTGAATAGGAATTCTTAGCCTTGTTGCTAGATTCTTGATTTTTCAGTACCAACATTTTGGGGACCAGCCAAAATGGCTTGATGCTAATGCTGCTCTGAATCCCTGAGGGATAATGCTGATGTAACAGTGATGGAGGAAAACCAGTTGCTTGCAGCAAACTGGACTAGTGGAAAGTGTCCCTCTCCATGGCCAGGGGTGGAACAGGATGAACTTTAAGGTCTCTTCCAAGCCAAACCATCTCAGGATTCCAGGATTCTGTGAAATCTGTGGGGATGGTGCTGGGACTAGAATGTTTGATGCTCCTTAACAAGCACTGTGGTCTCTGTTTCCAGCTGGATGCCAAGGACAAGTAGGAAGATGCTCCTGTCACCCCTCCACACGTCACTTGAGAATGTCCAGCCATGAGTGTCACCAGCAAGTATCCAAGGGCCTGGAGTCTCGTGCCAGCACATCCAATGAACTGTGTCTGTAGTTGGCTGTTTGGATCTCCTTCCTTCTGAGCCATCCATCGCAGAGCCCCTCAGAGGCACTGCTTCCCTGGAGCAGGAGCTGGAATGCCATGAAGGTCAGGCCAGGACAGACTGGAGAGTATTTTCCAGCTCCCACCAGGCTGAGCATCCAGTTCCTGTCACAGCTCCCTCCCCAGCCAGTTTCCTTGGCCATGATCCTCAGCTGCTGCAGACTGTGTATAGTCTTTCGTGAGATCTTTGCTAATCAGGGGACAAGCCAGGGGTGGAGGGCTGCCCCTCCCTCCCATTCCAGCTCAAGCTGCTGAGGAATTTCTGAATCACTCAAGTGTTAATTATGTAATAATAAAGAGAGATAATTCATTTCTGGATGTCACCTGAGGGGTGTTCTGTGAACTTACACCTTCTGTCCCCACCACTACTTCTTTCACCTGCTTTTTAGTACCTTTTTTCCCCCCTCACACAAGGGCCTTTCCCTGCTGTAGATGCCATCCTGGGGGGTGGCACTGTCACAGGGCTGCAGCCATGTCCTGCTCTGTCCCAAACCTGCCACAACACGATGCAGAGTTTTGTGGCATGTCCACAATGGATATGGTGGGGACTTTTTTTAATCATACCCTGCTTCCCCCCAAAACAGAGTTCCATGATTCTGTGAACACCTCCTCCCAAAACATCCAGTGCTAAGCTCAGCCCCTTCTGCAGGGCATTCCAGGCCAAGTCTGGCAGCTGTTCTTAGAAATTTAAGCACTCTAAAAAATTGAAACAATATCAGAACCAACTGCATTAAAAACACCAACCCCCTCTTTTCCTTTTGCATGGAAAGCTTCAACAGCTGGGAAGGGATCATGGGTCTGTATCTGCACACAGAAGGGCTGGGGTTTAACCAAAAAGAGACATAATTGGACTAAAAGCTCACACTGTGACAGAGCAGGGCTATCCCCAGCTCAGCAGCCTGTAATGGCACTTGGGGGTCAGTAAGGAACTAAAGAGAAACACAGATTCATCCAGGTTGGAAAAGACCTCCAAAATCGAGTTCAACCTGTGACTGATCCCCACCTTGTCACCAGCCCAGAGCACTTATTGCCACATCCAGGCCTTCCCTGGATACCTCCAGGGATGGGGACTCTACCACCTCCCTGGGTAGCTCTTTCCAGTGCCTCACAGCAATTTCCATGAGGAAATTCTTCATGACGTTCAACCTGAACCACCCCTGGCAGAGCTTAAAGCCGTTTCCTCTTGTCCCATCCCTTGTACCTTGGGAGCTGCACCCTTCTGTCAGGGAGCTGTGGAGAGCCAGAAGCCTCTTTTTCTCCAGGCTGAGCCCTTGTGCCACAGACCCTTTCCCTGCTCCGTTCCCTTCCTTGGACATACTTCAGCCCCTCAATATCCTCTTTGCCATGAGAGGTCCAGAGCTGCACGCAGCACTCGAAGTGCCTCAGCAGTGGAATCTGGAAAACCAAGCAAAGTGCCCCTCCAGCTCTTCAGCTCATAGGCCATGTTCAGGAACACAGCTCCTAAGGACACATGGGCAGGAACACCTGGGATCCTCTGCCACACGGACAGCCACAGGGGATTTCCTTACTCAGAGGAATCATGGCCACACTCCTGTGTCAGGTTGGCTTTATTCTAGCATCACTTGTGTATTCCTACTCATGATGGGAGGTTTGGGAACTCAGATACATGAGACAAATGGAAAGATTTTTTCCAAATAAAACAGGAATGAAAATAAAGACAAATCTACATCAGGCCAAACAGCAGCCCCTGGGGGACACAGAAACCTGAGGACAGCAAGGAGGAGCCAAGGACAGAGCACAGGACAGAGCACAGCCTTTTGTCTGGAAAGCAGGAGGTGGGGAGAGGCAAACGCCCACACCCAGCTGGGTTGTGACAGGGACAGTGCCCAGTACCAGGGAAGGGACAATGGAGTGCTCCTGGCAGCTGCCCACATGCTCTCTCCTGTGGTCAATGGAATTCTGGAAGCTTCCAAGGCCTCACCGGCTCTCTCTCCCACACATTCCGGGTGTGCACGGACATGGATGCAGCCACCTGCACCATGCACTGTGGATCTCACTTGCACTGGAGGCCCACACCCCTCTCTGGCAGCGCCCCTTCCCATGGCATTCCTGGGGAGCAGCCCCCACTGTGGGGCCAGCCACACACACACAGAAGCCTCCATGGATCACTGAACCCTGATGAAGTGGCAGGAAGAGCCCCTCCCCTGACCATTCTTCCTAAACAGCACATATTTAAAAATGAAAAATCCTACTGGAGAGTCCTGGAAGCAATTTGGAGTGTGAAATCCTCAAGGCTGCTGACAGGAGAAACCAAGGTGGAGCCAGGCCATAGAGACCTCTGGAAGGAGAGGTGGCTATGGACCTGGGAAGGAAGCAGGTGTTCCATGTGGTGGGCTGTGAGGGATCCAGGCTGGATCCAGATCCCACGGGGAGAGTCCCAGTGCTGTGCCAGCCCCTGGGTGCAGCACCAGTTTCTGAGGGAGGGTGGCTGGAGCCTGGTTCTCTGCGACGGGTGGGTGCTGAGTCAGTCCAGCCCCAGGTCCGAGTCAGAGGAGGAGCACTCATCAGCGATGTTGTGGATGGTGTTCTCCATGGGCGCCAGGTTGCCGCTCGGAGTGATGCCCATAGGCTGGATCACCTTCTCCCTACAGCCAGGAGGAGAGGGGAAAGGTAAGGCAGAGCTGCAGCAGAGTATAGGAACAAACCAGGTACATGGCAGCAAAGTGGCACTTGTAGAAATGGCCTGGAACACACCCAGCACCACTAAAGATCCCTTCTGGGAAGTGGGGACAGTCCCAGCCCTAAAATTCCGAGCATGTTAAAGCAATGGCTTGGAAGCACAATCCTGTTCCCTGAAATAGGCTCTTTTCTAGAGTCCTGTTCTGTGTGCTTCAGGATTCTCAGAGGAAAACTAGCACTGGTGTCCATTTTCCTCTCCCTCCAACATAGGCTGGACTCCTCCTTACTCCTCCTACTCTTGAAAGCCTGAACTCAGCTGGGCTCCTCTGGGTGAGAGAGAGCTGGAGAAAGCACTCCAACAGGGAAAGTGGCTGGTGGCACTGGCTGCCATCTGTCCTCCCAGTCTGTTCCCAAAATGCTGCTTCCCCCTGAGCAGTATTACCAGGACAGAGGCTGCTGTCCTTCCCAAGCACCTTGACAAACCTGGTGAGCAGCAGGTGCTTGGGAAAAGCACAGGCACAGCAAAGAATTCCAAGTGTCCCATCATGCCAAAGCTGGAAGAGCAGGAAGTGCTTCTCTTGCACATCATGGCACCATGCTGAGGGAAGTTTCCCCACATATCCCCTGCCACTACCTCCCCAAATTCCCTTCAGGCCTTGGAAACATAGCCAAAGGAAGGTTTGTGACAGATGTATCCCCCAAAACACACCGTGTCCCAGTACCTGGACAACTTGTCAAACATGTTGACTAATTTCATGGCTTCATGCTCTTTCTGCTCCTCTGTCATCCCTTCCATGGGATTGGGCAGCTTCTCCTCCACACGTCCCGTCACAGGGTTGATGCTGCACAGAGAGCAGTGAAGCCAGGGCTCAGGCTCAGTAGGTGACAAAGGGCTGTTTGGAATTCTGAGCCCATGGAGCAAAGGAATGGCATTGCAGGGCTGGCTGTCACCGCTGCTCATGCCCTGAACCCCAAGTGCCATCACAGTGTTACTAGGGCTTCTGATCTACATTCTTACAAACACCTTCCTTTTCTCTAACATTCCCTCCTGCCAATGCCATAGTGCCACTGGAAATTAGGTACATGAGGGCAGGTGACATTTCCTCCCTCTCCTCAAGGCACAAGACAAAAGCTAATGGAAAAAATCCCAACAAACCAAATCTGCAGGGACACTGAACAGGTGCATGGAAGATGCATGGGTGGGCACAGGCCTGGATCCCCCACCCTCAAGATACCACCCACTGCAGAGGAAAGGAGAAAGAAAGGGGAGGAAAAAAAAGAGTGGGAAGGGAAAGAGAGAAAAAAGGAAAAAGAGGAACCAAAAACCAGCTGGATGTAGAAACACTGAGCTCTGAAGAGGAATAGGAAGAACAGACACTTCCACCCCTGCTGCATGTGGAAGAGCAGAACAGGAGATGACAGGAGGTGCATGAAGAGGGATAAAGCAGGAGCCAGAAGAAGGTGTGGGAGAAGGGGAGCTCTACAGGGGAAGCGGATTTCTTTACTTCGGCTTTGCCTCTTTGTACTCCTCCGTGTCTGTGTCTTCATCCTCTGAGTACTCTCCCTCTTCCCGGCCACCAGCCATGAGGCCCCGTGCCGCCAGCAGCCCTGCGGCGTTCCCGTAGCCCGTGTACTTCACAAACCGGGACACTGCCAGGAGAAGGGACAGAGACCACCCTGTGCTCCCCTCTTGCCTCCAGCCTCATGCTCCTGTCAGCCCCAGCAGCATGATTTTGCCAGGTTTCCAGGCCATGGAGATACAGAGAAGCTCACAGGGAGCAAGGCCCATGTGTAGGAGTTGAACATGAGCCAGGCTGTGTGCAGAATGCTGGGGTATCCTCCAGCTGTCCCTCACCACTGGCCTGAGAGACACCACCTCCTTCCCACAGAACCCTTGGAGCTCCCACCTTTTCCCCACTCAGCAGGGCTGTCCTGAGGGAAGGCAGAAGCCCTGCAGACGGTCCCAGTCTCAGGGTCTCCCTGTGGAAGTCCCCCAGGACTCACCGCTCTCCTTGCAGAGCACGAAGAGGAACTCAGCGGCACAGTGTTTGACATCAGTGTCAATGTGCGTCATGAGCCTCACCAGCTTGTTCCGCAGGGAATTCCCCACCTCTGGCCGGTTCCGCACATCTCGCAGCGGTGGCAGCACCTGCAAGGACCACAATGAGGGTAACTGGTCACTGTGGGTACCGAAGGCCTCAGCCACCCACAACAGAGGTGTTTGGAGTGTGGCCACAAGCAAGGCTTTGCTCGCCTCCCCTCCTCTCAGGGCAGCACCCCTGAATGTGGGGCTGAGCACAGCATACCCTGGCCTTCAGGAACTTCCTCGTCTGCCGGTGGACTCGGGCACTCTCCGTCAGCAGGTTCAGCACAGGGGTCAAGCTCTCCTTCAGCTTGTGGCCCTGCAGAAACATTCCCAGGAGAAACACACTAATCATGCTGAGCTCAGTTTGTCTGGCTCATGCTGGAGAGCATGAGCACAGACCATCAGAGAGATGGATGTGACACGGAGCTTCCCAAACTCTGCCACAGACATTCAGTGCCTTCTTCCTCCCCACACCACTTGCTGTGGCACAAGGAGTGCCAGAAATATTCAGGTGGGGCATCCAGGACAGAGAATTGCAGTGGTAAAACTTGAGAGGCCTTTTTGAACAACTTCAGAGGCTGAAAACTGTAGTCAGCCTGAAAATGTGAACTGAGATGTCCAGAACTGCCTGCTGGATCACCGCTAAGTGAAACAGGGCTGATTTGTCAATCATCCAGCTAATTATCAGCTAATCATCCACTGTTCTACTGATCTCACTGCCTGAAGACCTCAAAGCAATGGCAGTCATCTTCCCAGTTCAGGGATCTTGGTTTAGTCCCACCAACCACAGCTCTGCCAAAAGTTGTCCCCTCCTACAGAGGGCTAACTTCAAGTGTGCTGCTCCCACCAGGCTCTTCTAGGCTGAGGGAAAGGTGCCCTGGACCTGTGGGAAGAAGCAGCCCCTCTACTCACCCTGTCCAGGCGCCTCTCCAGAAAGTCCAGAAGGATGCTGACAGCATCCATGTTGACGCCCATGTACTCCAGTGAGCCTGGCCGCACTTTGGGAGTCAGAAGCACATCCAGACACTTCAGGGGCAGGTTGCCCAGCAGGTTGACTGTGTGGCTGCACGTGTGAAAGAGAAGAGAAGTGAACACACAGTGATGGAGTTTTGCTCACAGAAGTTCTTCAGCTCTGCAGAAAGGAAGGGAGCTCCTTAACTTGCAAGAGTCAAGAAAGGTCATTAACTTGCAGGAGTGTGAGGACCCTGCGATCCAAGTTCTCCTGGAGCATCTCAAGTTCCCCACACGACTGGAAGAGGATAACTGAAGATGCTTTTTGGGCAGCTAACTATATGCTGAGAGTCCAAAGATGACATCTGTCCAAAGTGACACCTGAGATCCCACAAATCTTGACAGAGAACCAAGCAGGACCAATCTGGGTGGTCCAAAGTCTATCTCTGGAGTCTCCCGTGTCACTCCTAATCCTGATGTTCCATGCCAGCATGATGTTCCATGCCAGATTGGGTAGCAATCCCCCTGTATTTTTGGGGACAGGGTGGTGTCACCTGCTCTAAGCTGAAACCTCTGCACCAATAATGCTTGGCAACATTACACAGCTAATTTCTCAGCATGGCTTAACACTAATTAAGGCCACTTCATGGATGTTGTAAAGCAGCACACTACTTCTCTGGCCAGTTGCCCGCTGACATGGATATCACTGTTGGGACATCCTGACACAGGACATCACAAGATCTCAGGGGCCAGGAGGCCATGACGTTCCCACATGGCATTCCCAGGGCAGGAAAGGCTGTTTCTGAGATCCAGCAACTTTAAGGATCCCCAAGCTAAACCCAAAAACTGCTGGTCAGCAGGGCCCCTCCTAGTTCGCCAAGCTCAGGCAGGATGTGCCTGGGGGAGCTGGTGAAGCTCCAGGTGAAGCTCTTCCCAGCACAGACCTGTGGAACTCCTCGGTGCGGTCCTCGCCGTCAGCAGAGATCATGAGGCAGTGGCGCAGGAGGGCACCCAAGTGCCTGTACAAAGCAGCATCTTCCTGGCCCCAACATGGAGAAAGGAACACCTCAATCAGCAAAGGAGATCCCACACATCCCAGAGTCTGAAGCCTATTCCCCCCTCCAGCAACCTGATCATGAAATGCAGAGTGTTCCGGGGAAGCAGATTCTCACTTCTCCATTTGGGAATGCTTTAAAAGCACAGGTAAAGTAATGCACTGGACAGAGGCAGTGCCCTAAGGACACCGAAGTCCCTTACCATTCTGAGGGTGCACAAGGACCAGTCTGGGACACAAGAAAATGCAAGGGAGGAGAAAACCTGCAAAGCCAGAGCCAAGAGACACACGAATGCCACAGGCTCAAGGAGCTCACCTCATCCACTTCCCTCTTGCTGGAATCAAAGGTGATGTTGAAGAGCACTTTGAGGATCTCCATGGCTCGCTCTGTCTCCTGCCGAGGCAAAGGTGGGAGAAGTCCCTCCTCAGTGGCAACTTCATAGGGGTCCAACCACTTGACCCCGAGCGTCAGCTCCAGGGTGTCTGTCATGAGGCTGATTCCCCGGAGCTCCTGTGCAAGCTGCTGCCGGATGTCCACCCTGAGGGCTGTCAGCAGGAACAGCAGCCGCAGGTCGAAGAACTTGATGTTGTGAGGAAGATTCCGCTCATTGTAGAGCTTGATGCGCCGGGCCAGCCCCACCACCAACCGCCCCTCTGCCATCAGCTCCTGCGCCATGGCACTGCTGAACACAATGTTGCACAGGCATTTCAGGGATTCCAAGATTACATCCAAGTCTGGGACCTCCCGGATGTGCTCCTCTGAGTAATCAATGCCTGCATGCCTGGACAAGGTCTTCAGGCCTTCCTTAGTGGTGAAAGGGTTGAGGCAGTGCTTGTCCCGGGACAGGATGCGGATGCTCTCCAGGCAGGTGACCTGACAGGATGGCTGCAGCTCCCTCTCCAAGAACTTGATCAGCAGCTGGGCCATTTTCTGTGCAGTTGGAAACAAGCAATGCCTTGGATTCTGACACTTCCCAGTGTTTCCTATGACCCTGGAATGCTCTGCCCTGGACAATAGCAGTGTCACCTGGGTCTGCTCAGGTGTGCACTCAGCAGCGCTGAGGATGTGCCTGGCTCTTGCATTGATCCTGACCAGTTTGGGCAAGAACAATCAGGAAAAAATGTCTTGCAGAGGGTATTGGATGCAAACGAAGGGCACAAACACCTCACTGTTATAGCTGTGCCCTGGTAAGGATAGTTCAGGCTGACAGGGCCAATCCTGCTCACTGCACAAGGGAGGGACATAGGACCCAAGGGAGGTGAAGAGAGCACCTGATGCATTGGGAAAAGAGGTAAAGAGACCTCAGGATATTCAAATAAGCAGCATCTCCTTAATTTCAGTGCTGTCTGGAGGCCTACTGGCCCAGATCTTCCATGGGTAAGACTGGCAGAGCCCCACTAACATAATTCACAGGAGCTACAAAACTCATGGGGAATTGTGAGTCATGGAGCAGCATGAGAGACAGGTAAGGCAGCTCAGGCGGAACCACATGTGGCAACACCTCATAGCATACCAGTAAGCCACACACACTGCTGGGGGAGTCCACCAGACCTCAAACACAACACAGGTCAGAGAATTAGTCTTTCTGTGATGTTTGGTTCTGTGAAAGAACCAAAAAAATGAGGTTTGTAACTGGCTTAACAGCCTCATTGGTTACACTTCAAAATAATCAGAGAATCATTAAGGTTGGAATAATTAATCATAATCATTAGTCATTAATCATAATCATCCAAGTGAGAAAAGACCTCCAAGACCATCAAGTCCAATCTGTGACCAATCAGCACCTTCACAATCAGACCAGAGCACAGAATGCCACATCAAATCATTCCTTGAATGCCTGCAGAGATGGATGATAACTACACCACCTCCCTGGGCAGCCCCTTGCAATGGCTGACTGCCCTTTTCATTAAGAAATTCCTCCTGATATCCAACCTGACTCTCCCCTGGTGAAATGAAACTACTGAGGAAAGGAATGAAGAAAAAAACCTGAACTTCAGTCCTTAATGTGAGGATCATAGTGTGTCCCACAGTCACATCCTGGGGAAATGATGAAGTACAGCTGTTCCTCTTTGCCTTCCTCACAGGGAGACAGAGTTTCAGATCCAGTCTCAGCAAACAAAGCCTCAGGCTGGCTCAGGGAAAAGAGATCTTGAGGTGTGGAACCATCTGAAGCAGAACCATCTGAATACCAAACACCCAGAACTAGTGGCAATATTCATCTCAAATTTCATGGCATACACCCCAAAAGTGGGACACTGCCCGAAGCCATGTCCTGTGGGACTGTCCCTGCTCAAACAGCGGGTCAGTGCAAGGTGAAGAGCTCAGATCTCATCAGATCCAGTCCCATGTTTCAGGCTGTGCCTGGAATGTTCCATATGGCAGCAGCTGGCCCTGGGACAGCCAAAGGAGGTCCTGCTCTCCACCCAGGACGCCTGGCCTGCAATTGCTGTGCTAACACAGGTATTGGCACCATCCACCAGTGAACTGACCACAGAACTAAGCCAGCTGGAAAATAATCCAGGGGAACCAGTCAGTCTTATGGCAGAACAGCCAGGGTGAGGCACAAAGAGTTGCAGAAGCAGGAACGAGCAGGCAGCATGTTCCTTCCCTCCAAGTGCCAGATTACACCAGCTCAAAGGATTTGCTAATATACAGCTTCTAGCAAATCCCACTGCTGGCTCCCAGCAGGGCCCCTCACCCTCCCCTGGAGTCAGCACTGCTGTGATCCCTATTGAGAGGCACCCGAGATCACATCCACAGCTGGGACTATATGGATCATGAAACCATTGCTAGTGTTGGATGGATGTCAACCTTTATCCAAAACCAAGTACTGATGGAAAAAACAGAGCCAGACGCTCCAAGCACGCCATTCCCTAACCAAGTTAATGGAAACTCTCATTTCTCCTCCTGTGGGAGCTACTTGCCAAGACCAACTGGACATGAGTACAGAGCAGCAGATATACACACTGACCAGAAGAGGAAAGCAAGCAGCATGTGCCTACCTTCCTCTCTTCCTGCTCCTCATCCTCAAAGATGAAACATTGAGATTTCTGTGGGGAAAAATAAAATCAATCAGAAAAAGGAATAGGTTAAAACTCCATGGAACCAGGGCAGAGCCATTCAGCTGGAAAGCAGCGGATCCAAAACATGCTGCAACAGCAAGCACACCATCTCCTGACAGTTCCCCACCACATTAGGGGCATCACCCCTGGATAGACAGCACCAGTGGAATGCCACAGGGCAGCTGACAGATGGATTTAGTTTAAATACTGCAGCAGTACAGTGGGTATTCATCCCAATCTCAATATCCCATAAGAGCCGGTAATTCCCCTGCTCAGCGATACCACTGAGCTGTGCCTACACATCTCCCCTTGATATTTATTATTCCTTTTCCTGACCAAAAGAAGTCCTGCCTCCTTGGTATATGGAAATGGATCTTCATGGTTATAATTAATGTTGTTCCTTAAACACAAGGGACTTGATCTCCACACTCCATCCTTTCCCCACGCTAACAAACACTCCTGATCTCCATTCATTCTGTTTCTCTTGCTATTTTGTTTGTTCTTCACTGACAGCCTCCTTCCTGACCAAACCTGCTCCCATGGAACTGGAGAGCATGAGAGATCACAGGTGCCTGGGGAGAAGCAGCACCTCCCAGTGACTGAGGAAATCCTTGTTCATACCAAGAGAGCATTTGATCCCAGCTTGGAGAATTAAAATGTTTAAAATCCATAAAACACTGATTATGTGTATGCAGTCACCAAGAGCCCAGGGATAGAACTGGTTCTGTCCAGCCTGGAAGCAGCAATGAACAGTGTCTGGAGCAGCCCTGGGTGGGGGGGCAGGACAGGTGTATTCCAGCCAGGCTGTATGTGAGCTCCATGAGCTGATCCATCCACCTTACCAGGAACTGATGGCTCAGTCCTGGCACCACTGTGTTCCACAGGTAGTTTTCTTGTTCTTCCCTCAGCACATCCTCTCTTCAGGCTGTAATCCCATTTGCAGATATTCTGGCCACATCTGGGGTTTTGCTTTAGCTGTAGTTTACTCCCAGCAAGCAAAAACTGTGTCCACAACAGTGAATTAAACCAAATCCACAGGAAAAGGATACAGAACCATTGGTCTTGCAGCAGAAGAAATGCCAGGCTGTGCCAGGTTTATCTGCAGTTTCATAATCCTCTTTGACAGCCCCATTTCCTCCAGATAGGCCAGCAAACCCTGTGGTTCCAGTTCCCTAGGCTCGATACCCCAGGAAGGACCCAGCTGGGGGAATTCAACAGGAAATATCATGGTTTGGGGGCACACAGACACTGTTTGCACCCAGAGGATGCCAGCACTGTACCTGCTGCTGGTGCTGTTAATCCTCAATGCTGTCCTTAACAGACCCCTGCTCCTTCTCAACCAGTATGTCCCCACTTCAAATCTGACTGTTAGGAATAGTTCCACACACTCTCTCACACACTCTTGCAAAACATTCCTCAGGTTTTCCCTGCTGGCTTCCACCTACTCCAGGCTGGTGCAGAGTGAGTCAGAGAGATCCACAAGGCCAGCCCCTCCCAGGGGAAACCTCTGAAGGAAATTTCCCTGACAACCAGAGTCTGTTTGAAACAGTATTTCACAGAGCCATAGAATATCCTGAGCTGGAAGAAACCCACAGGATCCATTCAGCCCAGCTCCTGGCTCTGCGCAGACACCACAACAATCCTACTGTGTGCCTGAGAGCATTGCCCAAATGCTTCTGGAGCTCTGGCAGCCTTGGGGCTGTGCCCACTGCCTGGGGAGCCTGTTCAGTGCCCAACAACCCTCTCGGGGGGGAGAATCTTTTCCTAATATCCAACTTAAACCTCAGTAGTTGTTCCCTTGGTTCTTGTCACTGGTCACAGAGAGCAGAGACACAGCAGATTTTAGAGCTGCCTCTCCACTGCCCCTCAGGAGGAAGCCCTAAATGGCTGAGGTGTCCCCTCAGTCTTTCTCCAATAAGAGATTTATCACCACAGATAATCTTCTCCTACTCTAAGGCTAGAAACGCTCCCATCTTTGCTTCCAGATAATTGGGGTTTGATACTCTATATTCATTATTTACTGCTTTCAGAGCTGTGACCATATGAGATCCCAGCAGTCACCTCTAATCATCTTTGACTTGCAAATCCCAACATCATTTCACCTGCAGCTCCGCCCTGGACTCTTCAGCATCTCCGAAACTGCCTTAACATAAAAAGAACTCCTACTCAGTCCTCACACTGACTCTTATTTCCCAGCCAGGTTTCACTTGGGATCTGGATAATAATTTTTTTAGGAGTCCCAGATCTGAGGAAGGGATTGAGCTCACTCACCTCTTGGTTATAGACCTGGAGCACCTTGAGAACTGTGTCCTGCTCTCCACTTTCCAGCGTGGATACCACAGCCTGGAGCTCCATTACCCCAGCTCAGCTACAGCACAACCTGGAGGAAGGGGAGCAAAGGTATTTTCAGGGTGATGGAGAAGCAGCTCAGTACACAGATCACTGAGAGGGAAGAGAGAAAGCAGTGGAGAGAACAAGGAGGGGAAAAAAAACAACACAAAAAAAAATCCCAAGTGATATTGCTCACACTGCTGCATCCATAAAAGTGGAACAGATGGATAACCTGAGCAAAGCCAGCAGCCAGCTTCCTCTCTCTCTCCTACTAATCCTCTTCCTCCTCGCTTTGCTTTTCAGTGTTTAATATATGCCCTCCCAGGAAAGCACTCAGGGAAAACCTTCCCCCCACCAGCTGGGGATTAACGTGGATCAGATAACAGCAGATCCCTGAAATAGCTCCCTCCCTCCTCCTCCTCGCCTGCCCTGATTTCTGCTGCTGCACAGGGGGGGAAATAACAAAGCCAGAAACATTCCCGTAGAGTGACAAGGGATGGAGCTGTGAGGGAGCCAGGTGGGAGAGCATCCTCTGACTCCAGGCGGAGCTACCTTCACAGGTGGTGGGAAGCAGACCAAGGAGGGTTTTGGCGGTGGGTTGGATTCTGGCCGATCCCTGCAGGAGCAGCCAAAAGGCGCGTCTGGAGCTGGCCGCCTTCCAGGAGAAATTGTTCTTGATGACACTGCCAGTGAGCAGATGCGCAGCACTGCAGGATTATTTTGGACAGAGCACCTGCTTACTGGCTCACGGAGCCATGCAAGCCCACAGTGTTGGAACATGATTCCCAGTGAGGGGAAATCCAGCAGATTTAGACTTGGATGTGTTCGGTTTCTGTGTCCCCATGAGAATAAGGCTGAGCTGGTCACACCAACCTCAACAAACTGGGACCCCAGGCCTAGGGTCCCCGAGGTTTGGAAGTCACATGGATTGTCACCTCCTACCCATGCACCCCTAGAGGGGCTTTTTGGGGGAACCAAAAGAGGCAGATCCTGCATTTTGAAAAGTGAAAAGCTGCAGAGACAGGAGGCTGGGCTGGCTCAGGGCAGGGACACAGCATGCCCAGCTGCAGAGGCTGGGATGGAGGGGATCCACCTCTGCTCTTGGGGGGACGACATGAACCAATGGATCATTGTTCATATCTCCCTTTCCCGTATTCCTACTGGCTCCTCACACTGCCACCTCCTTCCCCTACCATTTGGGTAAATTCCAAATCCCCATTTCCTGTT
>VWZN01001371.1:57275-79814 GCA_013396955.1 Regulus satrapa | reverse complement strand
GTGAGGGGACGAGAGATAGCGACAGGGACAGGTTTCGGGGGCAGAAGGAGCTGGAGCGGATCAGAGGGGAGAGGAGCTCCCGATCCCACTGAACCCTACGGGGCCTCTTACAGTGCCCCAGTTTCTCCCTTATAGCCTGGGAATGGCCCCCCGATGCGGGGCCTTAATTGCCCACCTGGGCCCATTTTGGGATTTCCGGCTGCGCCCCCCACCCCTAATTGCCCTCAAACCCTTAATTGTCTTCTTGAACCCCCTAAACACCTCCTATAAGCCCTAAGTACCACTTTGAGCCCCCAATTGCTCCTGAACTCCTAATCTCCCCCGGACCGCCAGCCACCCCGCAGTGGGGAGCAATGCCGAGAGATTCCAACACGGCTGAGGGACAAAGTGTCCCAAATTTGCTGGGTTTCACACAAATCTCACCCCTGGATGTTACTGGCCATGGATCCCCTGCAGCTGCTGCTGGGCTGTGGTAGCAGTTTAGGGTGCAAATCTGGGTTCTTGACCTGGCCTATTTGGGGGAAGTCTGGGGTATTTTGGTTACATTTTCAGAGGGTTCCATGGCACAAACCATGTGAGGAGGGGCTGTATTGGGAACAGAACTGTGCTGTGGCAGGTCAGTGATGATGTGTGCTCCTCATTCCTCTCCCTAGGGCAGAGTCCAAGTGCCATGGAGGACCTCCTGGATGTGGAGAACAAGCGTATGGCTGACAGCCTGGCCAGCAAGGTCACTAGGCTGAAGTCGGTGAGTGCAAAGGTCACATCAGGTGTTGAGGTGAAGGACAGGCTCTGATTACCTGGGAGTCCTGCAGGAGATCACAGAACCATGGAAAGGTTTGGTTTGGAAAGGACCTTAAGGCTTGTCCAGTCCCATCCATTCCCATGGGCAGGGACACCTTCCACTAGATCAGGTTGCTCCAAGCCCTGTCCGACCTGAACACAGGGGTGTAGCTAAGCTCACCTCCTTGGGGAAAAAATTAATGAAAAAAGGCAGGTAGATTAATTTTGGAAAATACTTGTGTCTCTGTGTAACTGTTCTTAAAGCTGGTTTGCTCCTATTAACATCAAACACTTTAAACTCTAAATTATTATTAAAAATTTAGTACAAGCCATGAAAGGAGTCAATGATTCACTGTCTAGAAGGGCAGACTGAATTCTGACATTGTGTCCCAGGGTTTAAACTTCCCTCTCTACTTAGCAGATTTAGACAGTCAGGCTTTATTTTCAGAGCTGGAAAAGTTCACCTGCTTGACAGGGTAATGCGAATCATTTTCCTTGCTCCTGCACCAGACAAGCCTCTGTGTATCTGCTGGAGCTGGGAAAGCAGCAGCTTGTTTTATTAATTTGCATTTCAGATTTTAGAGGTTCTCTGGACGTTAAAAGCTCATTAATGCCCATTTCCTGCCTTGCCCTGCAGCTGGCTCTGGATATTGACAAGGATGCTGAGGAACAGAACCGCTACCTGGATGGCATGGTAAGGACCTGGGAAATAGGACACGAGGCTTTCTGTGCAAATCAGGGAATTGTGATGAGAGGTGGGATGGCAAAAGCCCTTAAGGGAGAAGCCCTAAGTCATCACCAGCATTGTTGGGGTGCTCTGTGCAGGGCCTGGAGTTGGACTGGCTCATCCTTGTGAGTCCCTCCAATTCAGGATGTTCCATGATTCCACAACACCTCCAACATATCTTTTCCCACCAGGATTCGGATTTCCTGAGCATGACGGGGCTGCTGACAGGCAGCGTGAAGCGCTTCTCCAGCATGGCACGCTCTGGCCGGGACAACCGCCGGCTGCTCCTTGCCGTGTCTGTGGTGGTCATCCTCATCTTCTTCATCCTCTACTACCTGGTGTCCCGGGTGGGGACCTGAACCTGGCCTGGGAGGTGTCACAGGGCCTCTAGCAGGGCAGGTGTCACAGGCCAGACCCCATCATCTACAGACCTGTATGCACATTTTCCAGAGGAGCCTCCAGCTACACTTCCACCTGCCCAGTGACTTTTTCTTCCTCCAGCACCTTGTTGCTGGGCCCAGACAGCTCTTCCAAAACAAGCTTGGCTCCAAAGGGACCTTTATGTCTAAAGAGATTTTTAGAGTCATGGCTCAGGCTGTGACCTCCTGCCTTGTCCACATCCCGTGGGCTGTTTCTGAGGGCCACTTCCACATCACCTCTCTCGCTGCAAACCAGGGACTTGTGGATACTCCATAACCAAGCTGAGCTTTGCGAGCTGTAGGATTTAGGATGCTGATTTACAGGATTTGGGAGCACCAATGTGTGACATTCTGTGTGGTCGCTCTCCATTTCCCTGAGACTTGCAGACCATTTCCCTGGGCTGAAAGGAAACCTGTGCTGCTTTTGGGTGGAATTAGCAATGGATCTGGACCTAGATACTCTCAGATTGTGGCAGGGAAGAGATGCAGGGGAGCAGAACTTTTATTAAATCCTAGCTTAGTTGTGTTTGTCATTCTTGTGGGCAAACTGGGCTGGATCCTGTGGGAAGGGAAGGGCACAGTCCATAACAACACGGATTTGCACTTGTGTGGAACCTTCCAGAACCTTCCCACACATGTGCAGTTAAGTTACTAAATCAGGGTAAAGAAATATGATGGCAGAAAGCCCAGTTAATTGTGATTACTGTAGCACCCTGATATTAGAGTGCTTTGGGGAGATGATATGCCAGTAAAGCAGAGGTTGAGGTGAGGTGGAATTCCCCCCACAGTGCTGTCGGGAGTGGGGAGGAATTGAGGAGGAATTTGCTGATTTGTTTGTGAATTCAGAAGGTACAAAAGGAACCCCTGCCTTGCCTTGGTGGGTGTCTGCTTATTTGCTACTCTCTTCCTGTAACAGCCAGGGCTTAGCCATTCTTCCTCCTCTGATTGAGACTTTCCAGCAACCGTCTTCATGGATGGCTGGGTGCTCCTTTGCCTTCTCCCTGTTCCCACTTGCCCTTGGGCTAAGCAAACGTGGGTCCACAGCTATGAAGGGAATGTTGTCCCACGTACCAAACTGTTCATAAAACACACCCTGGCTGGATTAGATGTGCTCTTTTTCCACATGTGGGAAACACAGGGAAGGCAAGGAGAAAGGACGCAGCAGGAACTTCCTCTGGCTCTTCCTGCTTTCCTGGTGCAACATGGCAGCTCTGGGCTCTTTCACTTGGGAAGAATCTATGGCCTGTGGTTCCTGGAGCAGGTGACTCCTGGCAAAATCCCCTGGAGCAGCCTGGCCCTCACTCTGGCAGCGTTTGTTTTGCCTTCCCTGCTGTAAATAAAGCTGATTTTAGACCTTTAAGCCCAAATGTTTGTTTGTTGTGCGACGTGCAAGGTTGGCTGTGGCCTCACAGCCCAATTCCAGCATCACCTGGAGCTATCCCAGGGCTGGAGCGGGACCCTCGCTTGGATCTCAGGTGGAGTGGGGGTCCACGTGACTCCACCCGATGTCATGGGGAGATGCGTATGGGATGCGCCGGGGCACTGGGGACTCACGGGAACAACGGGGACTCATAGGGACACGGGGGAGACCTGTGGACATATGGACAATGGTGAGAAGAGACAGAGAGACGGGGCCAGGTTTTTGGGGTGCCACCGGCCACTCACCCCTCGAGGGTCGGTGTCTCCACCCACGTCTGCGTCCTCACGGAAGTCCTTTTCCCCGAGGCGCAGCAGGACTAGGCCTGCGGCGACTCCGTCCCCGTCACGGCAGCCCCAGGCCCCGGTTGCGCCCCGCCATGTCCGGCGCCGTTTCTGTAGCTATGGCAACCGGGCGTCGCGCCGGAAGTGGCGTACGGGAGAATACGGAAGCGGGTGCCGGGGTGAAAGCGGCGGCGTGATGGCGGCGATGACAGCCGGGAGTGGGGCCGGAGGCAGCCCCGAGGCCACCGGCGGGAGCACCGGAAGTGGCGGGTGGCGGCGTCCCCACGGGCCGCTCCAACGCTACTATGGCCCGTCCACTGCCGAGGCGGCCGAGGCGGCTCCGGACCCGACCGACATCAACGGGCCCCACTTCGACCCGGAGGTGTTCATGACCAAGGTGACCAAGGACACCTCTCCCGCGGGCACCCCCACCTTGGCGAGGGCTACGGGACTTCGATGGGACTCGAGAGGTCCCCGCGGTGTCGCGTCGCGAGGGATCTCGCGGGATCTCGGGCCCCCAGTATCCTGAAGGTATCCCAGAAAGCGCTTCTTAGGGAGACCTTATGGATGTGGTTCCGTATGGACACTGATTCCCTATGGGAATGGTACTGAATGTTCTGGAGCAGATGGATCTGGGGCAGTTTGCACTGCGCGGGGGGCATCACTGGAGTGCAGAGGGAGGCTCCTGGGAAATATTTTCATGTCTAGAGAGGACAGTTTGGGAATCTGCAGGGTGCTTGAGGGTCCCAGACTGACTATGGAGGTCAGTTGACCTCTATTAGGGAGCTCCAGAGGGGGCACTGGAGAGAACCAGGGGCAGATGTGTATCCACTGTCCCCCCAGGTGCGCAGCGAATGTCCCCTGGGGCAGCTCCTGTCCCACGAGGCTGCGCTGGGCCGGGAGATCCGCGCCCTGGACAGTGACATGCAGACCCTGCTCTACGAGAACTACAACAAGTTCATCTCTGCCACTGGTGAGCTATTCCCTCTGGAGCCTACTTATAGCAGTGCTGGGAAATTGGGATTTGGGGATGTTCACTCTGAAATATGCTGATGGCAGCACTGGCAATTGAGGATTTGGGGGTATTCACACTGGCAGCACTGGGAAGCTGCCCAGGGGAATGTGGTGGTTCACTGTGAAGACCAATGATAGCCACTCCAGTAATCAGCATTCTCTGGAGTGTTATGGTTGTGGTATGTTAATGCTGGTTGGGCTGGGGGGATACTGAGAAGCTGAGGGACTTGGCACTTGACTTGTGTCCCCCAGACACCATCCGGAAAATGAAGGTAGATTTCCGGCACATGGAGGCAGAGATGGACGACCTGGCAGCCAACATGGCAGCCATCAGTGCCTCAAGCGCCCGCGTCAGTGCTGCACTGCAGGACCGGCACCACCGTGGTGCCCAGCTGTCCGGTAGGGAGCAGGACCACCCAAGGAGGCAGATCCAGGGAGATTTACTGGGATTAGTCATGTGGAGGGGCATATCTAGGGGATGGGTGTCCCCCTGGGGGGCTGATGCGGCAGATAGTCCCAGCCCCGTGTCTCATCCTGCTCCATTTTTTTCCCCATTCTTTTGCTTCCCCACCCCTCACCCTGTGTCCCTGCAGGGGTGCAGGCACTGCTGCGGAAGCTGCAGGCACTAGTGGAGGTGCCAGGGAGGCTGCGATGCTGGGCGGGGACAGAGCCTGCTCGGGCCCTGCGCTGCCACGCCCGCGCCCGTGCTGTGCTGCGCCACTACCGCCACCTGCCCTCCTTTCGTGCAATCGAGGACGAGAGCCACGCCATTATGGCTGACCTGGCCCAGCGCCTCCGTGCACGCCTCCGGTGTGTTCACTCTGTAGCCTGCTGATGGCAGTGCTGGGAAATGCATGTTTGGGGTGTTCAGTCTGGAGCCTACTCTTGACTTCTATTGCTTATTCCCTGTTTTCTGCCATGCCACTGTGAACGGCGGGTCCTCCCAACCACCAGGGAGGAGACACTGAATCCCAAGGAACTCACTGAGTGTGTGGAGATGCTGCTGCAGCTGGAGGAGCCTGCCGAGGAGCTGAGTGAGGAGTTCCTGAGTCAGGCAGGCGTGCGCCTCGAGGCTGAGCTGGCAGCGCTGGAGGCCGAGCTACCTATGGCTGACCCCTTGGGCACAGTGACCATGCCACCACCGCCTGCCTCTGACATCCTGGATTTTGTGGACCGTGGCAGCTCAGCCTTTGTGGGCACGCTGTGCCAGCTGGCTGGCTCGTACCGCACGCTGTTTGGCAGGGACACAGGGTGCCTTGAGCCCTTCACTGCCGCACTGGTTGCTCGCTACTTCGCACTGCTGGAGCAGCGGCTGGCACTGGAGCACGGCCTGGGCGACACATCCCTGCTGGTGCGGGCACTCGACCGCTTCCACCGCCGGCTACGTGCGCTACTGGAGCTGCTGCCCACATGCACCGATGCTGCTGCCGAGCTGGTGGCCCGGGCCGCCCGTGAGCGTGTTGACCGCTACCTGCGTGCCCTGCAGACCTTTTTCCTGGGCTGCCTAGGTGACGTGCGCCAGGCGCTGGCTGCCCCTCGGCCCCCTGGCAAAGAGGGGCCCAGCCTGCCCGACCTGCTGGCCACACTGGCTTCTTCTGTGCTGGGCCAGCTGAAGGCTGTGCTAGCCTATGTGCAGCTCTTCACTGCCACGGATGTTGCCTTCGCCAGCCTGCCCTACTTCAAGGTGGGGCACTGTGGGGTGGGGCACTGTGGGGGGCACTGGACAGGGTGAGGGGGCTGGAGGCATTTTGGAGGGTCACTGGAGCAATCTGTGGGTAGCACAGGGCAGTTTGCAGAGTTTGGGGGTATGACCCCCCCTCCCCCATTTGTGGCACAGGGGGAGTTCTGTGTGACAGCAGTGCGTGAGGGACTGGTGGTGGCCTTCATGCGCTGGCTGTGCCGCACTGTCCGTGGATTTGCTGATGGCCTGACTGAACGGGGAGCTCCTGCTGCTCCCCCAGCACTGCTGCTGCTCCTCGCCCGTCTCTGCCTGGACTACGAGAACTCCACCATCAGCTACATCCTCACCCTCACTGATGAGCAGTTCCCACCCCAGGTGAGCCTCTTAATGGCCCTAAGGGGATCCTGAATGTCACCGAGGGATCTTCAGGGGGAGTTCTGCATGGCCTCAAGAGCCCCTGAAGCCCCAAGGACATTTAAGAGGGGACATGATGCTGCTTTNCCAATGTCCCTGTGCCCCCAGGACATCAGATGTAGAATCACAGGGAGGGGAGGCATCTCCACGTGTCCATTGTATTCCCAGTTGTGATAATGCTGCAGAGGTGCAGGGCTGATCCTACCTGTGTGTGTCCCCCAGGACTCAGGGCCTGCGGTGACACCAGGACCAGTGCTGTGTGCAGAGGCGCGGGCAGCGGCGCAGCGGCTGCTGGACCACTACGTGCAGGTGCAGGGCGCAGCTGTGGCACAGATGCTGCGCAAGAGCGTCGAGACACGTGACTGGCTGGGCACCGTCGAGCCCCGCAATGTGCGTGCCGTCATGAAGCGCGTGGTGGAGGACATCACCGCTATTGATGTCCAGGTTGGGCTGACACCAGGGCTGAGGGGGTTGGATATTCCTGGAGGGGTCTAGGGGCCCAAGATCCCTGTGTGGCACTTCGGGGATCCTGGAATGGTGTGGGAGAGTTCCAAAGACTTTGAGGGATGGTGGGTGGTTTGGGAGATCCCGGGAGGGGTTTTGGGTGCTGAGGGTGTGGTGCCACCCATAGGTAGGACAGCTCTTCGAGGAGGGGGTGAGACGGGCGCAGAGCAGCGATTCCAGCCGACGTGCCTTCTCCGTCTACAGCAGCTCGCGGACACCTGGCCGCTATGCTCCCAGCTACACACCCAGGTCAGCCCTGTCACTCCTGGGTCATCCTGGCACCCCTGGGCTTCTTGTGTCACTGCCTGGGCCATGCGGGCACACCTGGGCTTGCATCTTCCCTGTCACCCTCTTCATGATTCCTGACTCTTCCAATACCCTCCTCCCAACTATCTTGACAGCCCTTAGTTTTCCCTATATCCCCAGACTGTCCTTAATGATCCCAGTTTGTTCTTTACAACTGTCCCAGAATCCCCTGCTGATCCCTATGGCCCTTGTGTCCCTTGGTTGTCTTGTCCCTCCAGGTCCCGAGACCATCTTCACATTCCTCTGCTTTTCTGTCCCCAAAAGCATCCCTGCATCCTCTGACCCTCTCCCTGGCCTCTAAGGGTTCTTGTCCCCACATCCCTATCAAGTCCCTGACCGTCCGTGTTTGTGTCCTCAGTGCCCCTATGGACACACACCTGCTCAGCAACATCCAGAAGCTTTTCTCTGAGCGCATTGACATCTTCAGCCCTGTTGAGTTCAACAAGGTGAGGTCATGGGGACACCACCATGTCCCTAAACATCCCCAGAGGTCCCAAACTGCTCCCCTTCCCACTGGCATATGTCCCTGGTGTCAGGGCTTAGGGGGTCCCAGGGAGCTGATGACCAGGACAAGGATGTCTCCAGTGTCCCCTGCCTTAGGACTCTGGTGGGGAGGAGTGTGATCTGTGCAGCAACCAGGTCAAGGGTGTCTACGTGCCACATGTCCCTATGCTCAGGAGTTCCTGGGTAATGGCAGCCAGGATGAGGGCCCTCACATCCTATGTGCACACCATCCCATTACTGGTGTGCTTTGTGTCCCCACTCTCCCCTTGCACAGGTGTCAGTGCTGACAGGGATCATCAAGATCAGCCTGAAGACGCTGCTGGAGTGCGTGCGGCTGCGGACACTGGGGCGCTTTGGACTGCAGCAGGTGCAGGTGGATGGGCACTACCTGCAGCTCTACCTGTGGCGCTTCGCCTCCGATGAGCGTGTGGTGCAGGGGTTGCTGGACGAGGTGGCTGCCAGTGCCGCTCACCGCTGCCTTGACCCTGTCCCCATGGAGCACAGCGTTGTTGAGCTCATCTGTGAGCGGGGGTAGGATGAGGGACAGGGATGTGCCACACCTGGGGCCTGCTACACCTCTGGGGACAGACCTGGCACCATGAGTCCCCGCACATACGAGGATGTTCTGTGTGTCCTTCCCAACATACAGACACCTTGTCCCCACACCAGGGTACACCATGTTGTCCAAACCCTCCTTCCCCATTGTCTCCCCAGCCCAGTGACAGTGTCATCCCCCCATTTTGGTGACATCCCCTCATGCCTGGAGACAGCCCCATTGTCACTAATAAATTACGTATGTATTCAATGGAGTGTTGTGTCTTTGTTTGTGCCTGGGGGTGGGAGCTGGTCCTACACATAGAGGGGGTCCCACCTGCAGCTGAGCTGACAGCACAGGGCCTGGGCACTGAGTGATGTCCCCAATTGACCTACAGTCATGACGGCCCCAAACCTTAAAAATCAGGCACCAAAAGTTTCCATGGGTGCTATTAAGTGCTGGGGAACCCCCAGGGACACAGATTTTCCTTTGGAGATCAGAAGTTCTCCCCACACAGGATATTCCTTCCTCTCTCAAGACGAGACAGACTTCAACCCCTCAATTTCTGTAACAAAAAGCTGTGAGGAGCCCAGAGATTATTAAACTCACTTTACCCAACAGTGGTTGGCCAGCTCAGAAGCTTTTGTACAAGAAATCGTGGTCGCTTGGATATAGACCTGGAAGCACAGGACAGCCATGAAAACACAGGCACTCCATGGGTACAGACAGCAATAGCCAGACCTAGATCTACAGAGCAACCCCAGAAGCACAGACACTACACAGATCTGCACATACAGAGCAGCCCCAGAATACAGACACCAGTGTATTTAAATACAAAACCCACATCTTTCAAAGAACATTTGCTGGCAAACAGTGCATTGGCTACACACACACATATAGGATCACATCCCCTCACACAAAGCATAGTCACTGCAGGGGTTTTTCAGGGCTGGGCTAGGTGCAGAAGGAATGACTAAACCACCACAGGCTCCTGGAATGTGAAGGCTGAGCTGGAGTTTTTGATTCAATGAAATTGGATTGGCCAGAGTCTGGTTAACAGTGGCTCACTGAACAGGAAGTGCTAAACAGGCTGAGAGACAAGTTGATGCTGAGCCACAGCCAGCGGTGAACAAGAGGAATTAAGGTTAAAAACATCCTCTCAATCCCATCTGGTCTCACAGATGGAATTTCACTGAGAAACAAAAAAAGCCTGCCAGAACCCTTGCTAAGTTTCTATCGAGGCCTAGAGCTGGCTCATACACTTGCAGGTCCTCGGGGACATTGGTCACATCTCTCCACAGCTGATGGAATGTCACCGAGACCTTCATTGTGTTCCCATCCCAGCTGTGCCAATGTCAGCCATGCCCAGCTGATGGACACCACCACAGAGATGGGAAACAGAGCGATGAATCCCTCTGGGATTGCAGGAGATGAAGAGCACAACTGGGAACACCTTCCTGAGAAGAGCAGTGGGGCAGACCAGACTGTGCCCTGGTGCAGTGGTCCCTGGCTGTCACTGGCCTCAAGGACAGCACAGACATACAACTGATGGCAGGTCCTGCCAGGTCTGCATGACAGAGAGGGGAAATCTTACAGCTTCAGGTGACACCCCTCACCTGCTGAAGGTCTGAGTCCATGCCAGATCCAAGCTAAGGGTAAGAGAGAGGCACTTCCCAGGACAGCACCTCGTGGCTTGGCCGGACAGAAACCAGCCCTGCAAACTGAGGCGCAGGAACTGAGGAAAAGCCGCCATTTATTCAACGCTAGAACCTAAATACTTAGAAGTGAAGAGTAACTCCTTCCTCACCTGTAGACAGGAAGGCATACCTGCTGCACACCTGCACTCACCTCAGGGCTTCTTGAGGCTGCAGGGCAGCCCCAGGGATGGCTTGGCCGCCAAAGTGGGTGGGGAGTGCCACACGGCCGAGCTCGTGCGCTTGAAGTAGCGGGGTTTGCTCTTGTAGAAGATGTGCTCCAGCCTGGGGCTGGGGATGGCCCCAAACAGTGCATCCACATCAGGGGGGTTGTAGTACTGCCGGATCACGGCCTGGCTGAGCTGATTCCCTGCAGAAACAGATGAGGGTTTTGTTAATTGGGATTGCTGTGTAGGCTGTTGTATTCAGCATGTCCCCACTCTGCTAATCTCTCATCACTCCAAGGCACGAGTGTATTTGATGTTGTGACAAGATCCCCAAGTGGTGGAGGAGCCCCTGATTTCCCATTCCACATAGAATCATGGAATGGTTTGGGCTGGAAAGGATTTTAAAACTCATTCAAGTTCCAACCCCCTGTCATGGGCAGAAACACCTTCCACTAGACTAGGTTGCTCCAAGCTCCTGTCCAGTCTTGGACACATTCTGTGCTGGAGTACTTTACATTCCACCAGGCAGGAGAAACTGGGCAAAACCCCACAGAAGTCCCACAGTCTGCTGGGGATATATCCCTCCACACACACATACCAGTGGCCCAGGCAGGGACAGGCTTGCGTGGCTGGCTCTCGTCATCTGTTGAGTCATCACTGTTCAGGTCCATCCCATAGTCATCTGAGCTTGTCACAGGCACCTTGAGTTCCTTCCTGCTCTGCGGAGTCATCTCATATGAGTTGCAGGTAGAGGAATTCTAGAAGGGAGACACATTCCACAGGTGTTGGATGCAGCAGCACCATCAGGCTCCAACCTACAGCAGGACCAGCTTGGACCAACTTATCCCCACCTCATGCTCTGTCACCTCATAACAAACCCTGAATTTGGCAGTTCTCAACTTTGGACCTGAGAGCTTGACCCAAGTTCCAAAGTTGTGACCCAATGATGGCTGTTCATGGCTTTCTCCTGTTTAATTAGGCTGATTAATTTGCCATCCGTGGCATGAGCGGACAGCAATGGAGGAATGTAATGGGTCTAATAGAACAGAACTCCACCCCAGTCAAACCAAGGTTAAGTGGAGGTTTTATGTTGCTGGAGCAGAGTCAAATGATCTAAACATTCTGCAACCCAACTTCTGGGCTTGATTAATGATATGAAACTGCTAACTGCTGTACAGAGAACCTGCCCACAAGCTCAGCCAAAGTGAGCTCATGCTAATGAATATGGGCAGGAAGTGTAAGGGCAGAAGAATACCTACAACTGTGAATTTCAGGTTTTTCAACTCGAAATTTTCAGTAGAAACTCAACTTTCAATTAGGAAATCAGTCTCTGCAGAGTTGGACACAGTTGTCCTTCCCCACCAGAGACCCCCCCTTCCTGGCTTTGTGTCTAGTGACATTAACTTCCACCCACCGATTCTACACTTAAAGATTAAGATGCTGAGCTTTGTAAGGAGACAGGAGCCACGTGTTTGTTTTCAATGTTCAGGACATGAACATACCGGCAGGTGTGCTCAGATTCCACAAGCTCTGCTGCCACCTTGTGGCTGTTCCCAAATTCGACCCAAAATAAAACTTTCTGCCCGAGGTCTTTCCAGTATTGAAGAGGCACTTAAGATAGCTCCAACAGCTGCTGTCATAACCACAGCCAAGAACCTTGTCCAATCCCTCCTGCTTCCCTTCCCTCTGTCATTAAAATATTCGTGGAATCAACCCTAGATAACCAGGATTTACAGAATTCTTGTGTTGATGGAAATGCAGATAAAAGGAGGGGGTGGAACTGCCTGAGGCAAGACTGGATCAGTGCTGGGACTGAACTCTGCTGTCATCTCTAAGGACCCATCCCCAAGTTACCTCCTTGTTCTCCAGGAGTGGTGCCTGGGCATTGTCTTTGGCCTTTTGCTCCTCTGACAGTTTCTTCTGCTCTTCTTCCTGCCTCTTCTCCACCAGTATCTGCTGCTCCCGCTGCCAAGTGATACACACAGGATTACCCTTAGGGACTACACTGCCAACAAAGCCATCCTTCTTTGAGGCTGGCAAAATATCCAAGCACCTTGTTACAGCTGCTAAGGAGCACTTGGGACATGTTGCAGCTTCCTCAGAGGGGCACAAGCACACTGACCCCCATGCCAGATCATCAGCTGCCTTTCCCTGACAAAGCCGGAGCCTCCAGCCTTGGAAAACTTGCTACTGGCTTGATCTTGATGCTATAAAAGCCAGAAACCAGCTGACCATCTGCAGAAGTCTGTGCTACTGATCTTGGCCTCTTTCTAGACTAGAAAACAGTATTTGTAGAGGCCAAGTCTCCCCATGGTACCGTTAACTGTGCCAAACAGGTCTGACTTCCTGCTCATGAAGTGCCACAGTAGCTCTTCAGGACTCCCCACAGCATCCCGGCAGAGCTGCTCCAACAGCAATAGCTGCAGGGGCCAAACTCTGTGGCTCTGTCCCTTCCCAAAATCAACCACTTACCTCCTTCTTCTCCATCTCCCTGCGGAGCCGCTCCTTAGCAGCCGCTGCTTCCTTCTGCAGGTGGGCAGCCTTCTCCTGCTGCTCCCGGCGCCTGGGAACCACAGCACAGGCTCTCACTCCCAGAATCACCAGGGCCCTCCCTCGCTCATAGCTCTTCAGGCAAATCCCCACCACACTCCTGACATTCCTGAGCCCAGAGTTCCTCCTTGGCAGCTGAGCATCAGCAACAGTCTAGAGCTGTACTGCCCTGCTGCTCCAGTGTTCCACTCCTGCCCTCTGCTTTAGCTGTGTTTCAATCCCAGCACAGAATATGGTACATAAATGGGGATTTTGCCTTACTTTTCTGCCTGGATCCGCTCCTGCTCCCTCTTCCTTTCCAGCTCTTTCTCTGCAGCCAACTGTCTCTCCCGCTCCTGTTCTGCCTGTCTCTGCTCAGCGATCTTCCGGGCACGCTCCTGCTCCTCTTCCCTCTTCTTCTGCATCAGCTCCCTGCGCCGTCGTTCCTCCTCCTCCTCCTGTAAGCCCAGGCAGGAGTTACCCACCTGACAGGAGCAGGGTTCAGGGGACAGCACCAGGAATCCCTCACTTGACCCATTGCTGCATGGCAGGGAAACATCTCGAGGGTATATTCCCAGTGCCCAAGGCAGGTGAATCCCCAGTCCAGCTCTGCCTGTGGGACAGAATAGGCCCACAAACACACACCTGCTGCAGAGCTCTTTGTCTCCTGGCCTCCTCCTCTTGTTTGCGCCGGGCCTCAGCTTCCTCCATCTTCCTGGCAGTCATTTTCTTCTTGATCTTCTCCTCTGCCAGCCTTTCTTCCCGCACCTGGAGCACACACACCCAGTATCAGGTAGCACAGCAGAGCAGCACCCCTTACAGACCAAACCCTCCCTCCTTTTCCCTTTTCCCTCAGCAACAAAGGGGGCCTGTGCTCTGTTTTAAAAAGGTCATATTTAGGGCAATGACCTTGTTTTACATCCTCCCAGGAAGAACTGACCCCATCCTGGGGTTTACATATCCAGTCCCACAAAGCCAAGAGGAATATAAACTCAGAGGCAAGTAATCAGAGAGGCAGCTGGGGATAATTAAAGCAGACAAATGACCACTAGGCCCCTGCACAAATTGCCTGGAAGTCTGGGATCTGAGGAAAGCTCTGGAGGAAGGATGTTTGCTTTCCCCTGTCCAACTATTACTAAGCTGAGAGAAGCAGCAGATAAAACCTTGGGGCCATTAGGCTGCCTTTATCTACTGCAAGTCCTTCTCCCATCTACCAGAGCATTAATAAAGCCAATTTAGATTCATGATTATGGAAATAAAGAGCTTCAGCTGCCAGTTGCTGTAGCCAGAGAAGGGCTGTCCCTCAGGATCATCAAGACTCTGGAAAGTTCTTTATTCAACTACTCTTTGGTTCAGCCTCTAGAATGCAAGCACACTCTGTGCCCCTCTTTCCAGAGAGCACATTTGTGTGGTGCCAGCTGCCTCTGTGGCTACTAATTGTCCCAAATAAGCTCTGCAGGGGCTGTACCTTCTCGGTCTTCTCATCAAACAGTGCAATCTTCTGCTCGATCCTCCTCTTCCTCTCTTTCTCCATTTCCTCTGCACGCTCCCGGGCTTGCAGCACCTTGCGCAGGCGTTCCTCACGCTTCCTGAGGACACAGTCCAGCTCACCATCATGTTCCAGACAGGTGAGCTCCAACCAGCTCAGCACAAGGCCAAAAAGACACAGAAGGAAATTCAATGGCCCAAATTCCTCATTCCTTTAAGCACCAGCCATGGTGCTTAAACTACAAGTACTGTCAGCAATTAGGGACTCAAGAAAAAAAGCTGCAGCAGTGGACAGCAAGGACAGTCCATGCTTTGTATCAGCATTCCAGAGATACCTTAAGGACAAACACTGCCTGCGCCCACAGGAGTTTCTGCTGCTTGCACAGCTCCTGCAAGATAAAACACCTGAACACAGGAACTTACAGGTGCCAAGAGCAATATGACCACATCTACTCACAGCTTTGCCTCTTCGAGTCGTTGTTTCTTCTCCTCCTCCAGCTTTTGTCTTCTCAGCTGCTCAGCTTCTTGCTTCTTCCGCAAAGTCTCCAGCTTTTGCCTCTCCTTTTCCTGTGAGGAATTGAAATGTCATTGTACCCCCTGGTCAGCGTTCTTTCCCACCTGAGCTGCTTTGGGCATAGGCCCAGAGGTGACAGCAAGGAGCCGCAGGCAGGAAGATGGGATGGTGACAGTCCTGGAACAGAGCTTAGGCAGCCTGTGATCTGGTCATGAATGGACATATGCAAGGAAAACACTGGTGTGAATCTCAGGGAGCAAGAGAAGCTTGAGTGTTGAAACAGGAGCATCAGATCTGGAAGCCCAGGCAGCATCCTCAGGGATTGCAGGCAGCCAGCTCCGTGCTTTCTTTTTGTGCAAAGGAGCCACCAAGCAGTGCTAATGCCTGGCACTGCTCCCGTTTCCTGCAGTGAGCGCCAGGACAGATGGTTCTCCAGGAAACCCCTTGAGCTCCCACTGGCGCCCGTGCCTCCCACAAGGCTTGATGGTGAACCACAAGCACACCAAGAGCTCCCAGCTCACTCTGGCACGCAGACAGCTCTGTGTGCCAGCCAGAAACAGGGGCTTTCTCCTCGTTTTTCTGACCCAGCCTAGGCACTCTGTCAACGAGTGGAGCAAGATCCAGCCACCATTACAACCACAGATAAAGGATTAACATCAACCCAGTCCATGCCAAAGCAGGCCTGGTCTCAGCATAAAACCACAGATCAGCATAAGCACTATCCAAGGGAATCCCTTACACCAGGCTCTTCTGTAAATGCTTGGTGCTGTCAGGATCCATGGTTAATATAAAATGGTTAATATAAAACTAACAATTGTATCTTATTGCTCTGTTGCCGTTTAGTTATGTTTGGCTCCCACATGGAAAAATTCCTGAGGGGGTGCTGCCTGCACTGGAATGAAACGCAAAACATTCCACAAACTGAGAGCAGCAGAGGAAACACTCCCTAGCCACAAGACTCTTTTTTCATCCTTTAACTGCTTTGTAGTACTGATACTAACATCAGCAGGGGCTCAGCAAGATTGAAGCTGGAATCCTTCACTGCTTCCAATGGCCTTCCCTGAACTGCTGGAGCACAGCCAGCCTCTGAGCACAGCTCTAGAAGCTCTGCCATTAGGCTGCCACATGCAGGAATACCAATTCTTCTATCTTGCCCTCCTCTTTCTCCCTCTCACCTCTCCTGCAAGGGAAAATCAGCCCCAGAACTGCCCACTTTGCAGGTGAGTTGATGGATATCAGGAGTACGAGCAATTCCCACTTGGTACACAGCTTCCAGTGTGGCTCCGAGTGAACTCAGGGAGCTACATCTTTGTCTACAACCAGCTCTCAAATCCCCCCCTCCCAAACTGCTCCTGGCTTGGAAAACCAGGGTCTTGGAAAGCTCCCTGGGGTAGTGCACAAGCACCTGCCTGCAGCCAGCCAAGGTGTGCTCCTAGTCCCAAGAGGATCCATCAGTGATACTGATGCCTGCTCGATCTGGACACCAGCAGTTGTCTGACTGGCCCCACATCCAAGACACCCTTATGTTTCTTCCTGACTCAAGGGCTTGGAAAACCTCCAAAGTTTGGATTTAAGAGATATTTGCTCAATCTCACTCATGAGAGAAGTCCTAGAAAGAAGACTTGGGATCTACAGGCTTCAGTTATCAATACAACTCAACAGTAACAATCCACTCGATTTCTGTTTCCCAGTTTTCAACTCTGACTGTTACTTGCCAATAGCACAGGGGAATGATGCAGGAATAAAGCTTTGAGTTCAAACTGGATTTCTTCAGGAAGCTGACTAACCCTAATTTTTTTCTAATTTGTTTAAAATCACTCCATTTCAAATGGGTTGCAAAGCTTCTCTCATGGCTGCACTTTAAGTTAGGTATTTAATGAAATTACTGTGTACTGGCTTGGAGCAGAGTCTCCTCTTACCTTGGCATTAGCCTGGAGAGGGGTGTTGTACCTGATGAAGGATTTTATGACCCCATTCCTCCCCATGGAGCTTGGTGTCATGAGGAGCTGGTTTTTCTGTACAGTGTGCAGGAACGTTTTGAATGGGCGCACCACCTGTGGGAGAAACAGCAAATTGTGAGTGAGGGTGAGTAAAAAAGGGTCTTGGTGAGGCATTCCAGGGTTACAAGGATCTCACCTTGCTGGCTGGGAGGACAGGGGATGGGGTCTTCCTCCTGAGAGGAGACAGCCCTCCCTCCTCTGCCTGCTGGTGGTCATAGCGCTCATCCATGGCTCTCTTGTAGCTCGGCTTCCTCCTGTGAGACAGCACAGCCCATCACACCGGGCAAGTCCTCCTCATGCCTCCAAGTCATGGAAAGGGCCATAAACTATTCTAGTCTTAATAGAGATTCCTGTGTGGGGTGGCCCTGGCACAGGTTACCCAAAGAAGCTGTGGCTGCCCAATCCCTGGAAGTGTCCACGGCTAGGCTTGAAGCAACCTGGCATAGTTGAAGGTGTCTCTGCCTAGGGCAGAGAGTGGAACTAGATGGGCTTTAATGTCCCTTCCAACACAAATCAGTCTCTGATTCTAAAATTATGCATGCACAGTTAGCCAATAAATAAAATCTGAATGCAATAGAAAATAAAAATTAAATCATAAAATCATGGATGCAGGGAGAACTTATTTGCAGAAGTTTCATGGTCACAAACACTGAGGCCAGTGAACAACATCCCAGCACTGAACCTGTCTGGAACAGGATCACAGCCTATCTGAAACAAAACACTTCCAGCCAGGACATACCTGGCACTCTGGGGTGGCTCCAGGGTCTCCCAATTCTTATTTAAGTTTTCTGAAAGAGAACAGTTACACAGTGAGTTCTAGCAGGAAAAATCCCCTCCAACACAGGTTTGACAGCAGAGAATGGATGTAGCAGCTCACTGAACAGCAAAACCACCTGCATGAACGGGCACGGCAGGACCTGGCGCACATGGCACCATTCTCACCAGGAAACTCCAGACAAAGCGGAGCTGCCCAAGCTGTCTGGGTTCTGCACTGCTTCAGCAACAGGGCTCAATTAGGCCTCCCACAACCCTCCAGCCTCATTATATCCATCTGCATGTGCTTGCCAGGATAGAAATAACTTCAGCACAGAGTTTTCTCACTGCTAATTGTCTGAAACAACTCCCTGCTCATCAAACAATAATCTTTCATTTCTACTTTTGAGCTCTCAAATTAACCAGTCAATCTTTCCATCTTCTCAGCCAGCCTCCCAAAATGATAACTTCCTAAAGTACTGCACCAAAAGCCCCTAGAATTACCACTGCTCTTCGGCTCCTGCAGCTGCCCATATTTGCTGACTGCGGGGGAGCGAGACAACATGCAAGGGCTTTGGAAATCCTGTGGGAAAAGCAAAAGAGTTTCAGGACAATCGCACATGGAAACAGCCTGCTCCTATTTCAGATCATGCAGTGGTTCTGACATGGGTATGGTCAGCAGCATTACCAGGGAATGCCAAACCACCTCTTGGCCAAGCCCTGGATGCTGCATCATGAGAGGCGGGGAAATAACATGAGCACCCACACTGCTTTAACTTAACCAGCTGATCAACTATTAAGACCAGGAGCCTTCCAAGCTGTAAATCTGTGCTGCCAGAGCTCTGGCCAGAGCCAGCGTGCCCATTTCCCTGAGCAGTGATGAATGGGGAGCCTAGAGACAGCAGGCAAATGGCTCATTTCCATTATTTATCTGTTTGTTATGAGATACCCATCACTGCTTACTGCCTCTGCACTTAGGCTGGGGCACGCTCTGATGGGATAATGGTTGTGGTTCTGGAATTCCTCTCTGCTAGCAGCACTAGTATTACCTCCTGGTCAGCACTTCACAGTGGTGCATTGGGAAGAGAAAAAAATTGACTGATGAAGAATTCATCCTCCCCAATTGCTTCTGCAGGGCCTAGAAAAACTGACTTCTTTTGAGTTTCTGCACAGCCATAACAGCTCTCCTAGTTTTCACAAGTGCTTCAGGTCACTGCTCTGCTGCATTAATCCATGCTCTGCTCATTGAAATTTATTCTAGACAAAACACTGACATGATCCCAAGATTACTTCCTCAGTGAGGACTGGGGAGGGAAAGGTGTCGACATCAATAATTTTCACAAATTTCTTTGTCTATTCAAACCAGTAAGTGTTGAATTATCTGCAGAACTGACCAAAAGGTCAAAAGAAGCTTTAAAAATACAGTGTGTAAACCACGACACCAGCTGAACCAAACTTCCCTAAACTATAAGGTTCTTTTATGTGTAAAGATTGGGGACTGAATCTTCACACAATGATCTCTAGCAAGAGGTTAGGAAAAAAGAGCCAAGCAGGAGTCAACCCTGAGGTCAGGCTCTGCATGGTGTGAAACTATTTCAACAGATTTAGGAAAATGACAGAGGAAAGGCTATGTTTTAGTCATACCCTTTGGCAAGCGTCCAAGACTGTAACACCCTTCTGACAGAACACCTCCACCTGCACCCAAAGCCATGGATTACACATGTTCATTTCCCAAAGAAAACTTGGTTGATTTTGGTTTTGCTGGCTCTGGAATGTTGTGATTAAGACTTTCCCTAGTTTGAGTACCAAAACGACAGAGGCTCGGATGGGTTCATGCACCTCTGAGCCAGATGCTCTGTGCCTTCCTCACTGCTAATGGGACAGGTTACAAAACCTGACAAGCCAGAGCTCCCAAATTTCCCAACAAGGTTTATTCTACTCATTTTTCTCCCAAATCCAAACAGGCACAAATTCTTTTAATCCCTCTCCAAGTCTTACCAGCTTGGAAGGAGTGGAGGGTCCAGGAGGAGGCCTAGGAAAGAAAAAAGGCAAAAGGGGCTGAGCTTAGCAAAACTGAGGAAAACAGGAAGCCACTTGGATTTTACACCAAGAATGGCAGTAAAAAAGTCCTGCAAGCAGGGTCGTGGGGATAAATAAATAAATAACTGAAAGCATTCTCACCCAATTTTGACAACAGTTTCCTCATCCTCTGGCACACTTATAGAGCTGGATGCTGTGGAAGAAGAAAAACACACCTGAGCTGTAAGGTTGGGATGCAGCCAAGGATCTGGTGGGACAAAGACCTCCAGATATTGCAGAGGAGTTTGTCCTGCCCTGAGGCAGGGTGGGGCACAGAAGCACACTCAGGTGTCACTGCAAGAACATGGCCAGCAGTTCCAGTACAGAGAAGCAGTTTTCAAGTATGGGTGAGTTCAGGGCGATATTCCACGAGCTGGCATTAATGGGGCAGGGCTTGGCTTCAAGTTTATCTGCAGGGCCTTGACTGGACATCAACAGCAGATAGTGCCAGCCTCATTTACAGTGGGAATGCCGCTTCCCAAGCCAGCATTCCAGCTGGCTCTGCTGCACTGAGCTCAGGAGCTCTAGCACAGCCAGAACCTGCCATGAATAACTATAGAATCAAAAAATCTTGTTCTGTCACTCCAGTTCCTGATGAAAAGTCTGTCTTCAGCTTAATATAATAATTCAAGTAGTTTAGATCACGCTGTCCTTGCCTAAATCTGCCTCTGCCACCAACTGTAAAATTGTGTAAGACTTTTAATCTACAAAGTCCAGCGTTACAATTCCCTTCTCAAACAAACTCTAGAACCAGCAGCCAGATTCTGCTAAGGAGAAGGGAACTGGCAGAAAGCAAGCACGGCTTTAGGAGAATCTACCATCCCTTTTAGATCGCTGAATACTTCTCAGCTTTCCCAGCTGTCCCCACAGCTGTAGAGACCAGCTGACTAGAAACTGTGATTGCCCCATTTCTGGAAGTGTCCAAACCCAGGATAGATGGGGCTTGGAGTGATCTGGGTAATCCTTAAAGTCTTTCCAACCCAAACTATCCTGGGATTCCAGGATTAACAACTTTGCCCAGCAAATCAGCAATGGTTAAAGCTACATTGAAATTGAGACACTGAGGCCGATCTCCCAGGTGATTTACAACGCTGAATTCAGTTACATTGGTTTCTGTGCTCACAGAAGCTCCAGAAAGCCAGGGAGAACTTCCATGAGGGATTGCAGCCTGTCTAGCCTGGGAAGCTCAGCACCCTCACACTGAAGACCCAGCCCTAGCACTTTACTTTCCTCAGCAGCAGAAAGCAGCAGAAACGCACACCCCCACACACACACACCCCCCCCCCCCCCCCCCCCCACCCCCCCCCCCCCCCCATGACACCCAAACTCACCATCCACGGAGCTGGAGGACACGGATCTCTTCTGAGCTACCACCTTCTTGCCCACTGTTCTGGCAATGGATGTCCGGATCATGCTCTCCCTCTTGCTGGCCAGGGAGTATTTCTCTGCCAAGGAGGTTCTGTGCCTCAGGGAGGCTTTCCCCATCAGGCTCCGGCGAACAGAGCGGCGGCTGAGCCGGGAGCCGGTTGGAGTCCCCGGGCTGTTCCTCAGGGCCTGGGAGGACTCATGAGCCCGGACGTGTTCCCGTGAGGAGCCATCCCCCTCCTCCAGCTCAGCCCCTGGGCTCAGGATGATGGTGACATTGGCGGCCTTTGCTGTCTGCAGCTCAGACGCAGCCTGGCTGGCCTCAGGAGTATTGGGCACCACCAGCTCAGGGGCTGTGGGCACCAACAGCGATTTAGGAACACCATGTTTCTTAGGAGAGTCATTCCCTGGGCTTGTGGTGAGCAGCTCTGCCAGCTTTGCGCTGGTTGGCTGGAGAAGCACTGCAGTACCAACGCAGTCAGCTTCCACCCAGGGATCTTTCCCTGCTGCCTGCAGGGCAGGAGGGGTCCCAGGAACCAGTCTGCAGCTTCTGGCAGAGGCTGCAGCCTGGGATCGTGTCACACGCTGTGGTCGCGAGTGTTCCTTGGCCTCGGCCCTGCTGAGTTCCAGATTTTCTTTGTTCTGGAGTCGCTGAGACGATCGCACAGAAGGTACCAGTTTGATGCTGCTATTCCTCTTCCTAGAGAGTCTGATCACAGGAGCAATGGGTTAGATGGGAACAAGAGTTGCGTGTTCCCGAGTCCTTCTGTGTACACACAGGCGTGGACCCTGGGACACCTGAGACAGGCTCAGGAGACACACAGCTGAACAAAGCAGCTAATGCAGACAGTAATTAAGGAATGCAGTGACTTTAAAGCAGAAAGATAATAGACAAAGACAGCAGGATATATAATCAGGCAACAATAAATGCAGTTCTCGTGAGAATCGAAATCAAATGTTTTTCGGCCGAGAGTGCCCCAGACACAAGGTCTGACGGGACCTTTAACACCAGAGGGACGCGCGGGACGAAGGAAATGGAACTCCCATTGGACAAAGGAGGGGATCCCTAGGACATGCTCCGTGGAGGGCACCGTTTTCCTGAACCCTTGGCAGCAGATCTGTTCAGCCTCCCACGGACTCCCTCCCTTCTCCAGGCCCCAAGGACACCCTGTGCGCTCCCTCTGTCCACCGCTCGCCCCGGACGGGGCTCTCCGATCCCACTCCGCCCCTCACCGCTTCCTGCCAGGCTCTTGCTCTTCTTCCTGCAAGGCCGACACCCGCTTCCTCCGCTGCCGCTTCTTCTGCGACGGCGTCTTGGGCATCAGCTCGAGCTCCTCGCTGTAGTTGCTAAAGAAGAAGGGGGGG
>VWZN01001371.1:43800-56461 GCA_013396955.1 Regulus satrapa | reverse complement strand
GGTAGAGAGCCCCAGGGCCTGGAGGGGAGTGAGAAACGAGTACCTAACAAACATCCTGACCGCCTCCTCATAGATCTCATCCAGCCACACCATATCGGTCTCGTCCACCTGCCGCAGGAATTGGGCTAGACACCGGTCGCACTCCGCGGGCAGCTCCAGCGTCCGCGCCGCGGCCGCCGCAGACCCCATCATCGCCGCCTCGGTACCCTTCGCCGCCATCACTTCAGCGTCAACGGCCGCGCGCGCGCGGCACGCCGTTCAAACACGGCCCCGCCCCCAATAGCAGCCAACCATCGCCCTTCCCATTGGCTGCTAGGGGAAGGGCTCGCCCTCGGCGGCGCTCTGCTTGCCAGTCTCTATGCTCCTGGAAGACCCGGCTCAGAAGGCGGGGCCACAGGCCGCTGACTTTAATAGCTGGGTGACAGATGGGCAAAGGGACCAATAACAACCCGGGGATTGGGAGGTGCGCACTGTGATTGGCAGAGGCCGAGGATAACCTCGGGGTGGGGAGGGGCGGTGTATGCTGTGAGGGTGTGGTGAAAAGACAAGGTTGGGGCCCCAGAAGGGGCGGCTGTGTTGGGCGGCGAGTGAATGCTTTGGCGGGTCTCTGGGAGCTTGGGAGCGGTGCCTTGGGGCGTGGAGGGCATCCCCCAACACCTCTGCCCCGGCCTGTCTTCATACGTCCCCCCTGTGCATGGGAGCACCCCGGTGCTTGCGTGTCCCTTTCCCTCATCGAGGTCAGTTATGGCTGCTTACCAGCCTTGTTCTCTTTTTCTGTGTTCCAGGCGAGGCAATGGCAGAGGGTCCCCAGCAGCTGCTGGAAGTGTGTGGGCAGAGGCTATCCCGCTTCCTCTGCAACGCCCAGCACAAGCACCTGGCCTGGCTGCGGGAGGTGGAGGAGCAGGGCATGAGGATGCTAAAGAGGTAGGGGCTACACTGAGGGGACCCCTCTTTACACACCTAAGCTGCCTGCTGGGTGTGGCTAGACTCAGGTGTGGATGGGTTTGGTCCCCATCCTTCCCTTTTTTTTGGGAGGGTTGATGTGGGCAGTGGGGAAGTAATCTGTGCTCTGCCTCTTCGATCTTGCAGCAGCTTTAGGGATGAGCCCATGCTCTTGCCCAAAACACCGTCACAGAGGAGGAAGCTCAGGAAAAGGCGGTCCTCCTGGATGAGGGAGGAGAACAAGGAGCTGAGTAGGAGGAGGTAGGTGTCAGCTTGCTTTGGCTCTGCCTCATGGTATTTGGATGAAACAAAATAGTGCCTGCATTCCCTGAGTTACCGAAGGAGGACATTGAGATTGCTCACTATTTGGATTCTGATGAGAGTTTGGGATAAAGTTGGCTTTTTCTCTTCACTTTTTTTTTCCTCCCTGTTATAAATAATAATAGGCATTCTATTTTCTTGTCTATTTAGATTTGGGTTTGGTTTCATTTGTTTTGGCTTTTGGCCTGAGGCTACTGTTCCTGGCGTTCGCTCCCTAAGCCCCTGTGTCAATGCCTGGAAAACTTGGGAAAGGAATGTGTTTCCAGCACTATGTTTGACCTGGCAGGCAGCGAGACTCCAAGGATTTATGGAGGGGCTGAAGTGGAAATTCCAAGTGATTTGCATAGAACCCACCACACTTTTAAAGCTGCCCAAATGTTAGTGTGTTAGGGCATTAAAATCATGATGAAGAGCTCACAAGAGGAAGAGTTAGAGCTGGGAGACTGTCAGGAAGCAGACATGGAGAGCAGCAGGAATAGCGGTAGCATGGGAGGTTTGTATGTGTGTGAGGGAGACCGGGAAAAGCAACACTGTGGATTGGAGCGGGGAGAGCTCTGGGCCCTGCTTGGTGTGCTCAGGCACACCTTCTCTAGGGGAGTAGCCCAGCTACCTCCTCTTTGTGCTTTCCCTCATTAAACTTTATTTGGGAAGAGGTGCTGATGCAGCCAGGCCTGTTAGCAGGAAGATGACACGCTGTGCGTGCCTCTAAAAGTGCTGTCCTCTGCTATGCACTGCTTCTAGGGTGGGGTTTAAACCTGGATCTTGGTGCAGGGCTAAATATACTTTTCCCATTCCCATATCTCCACACCTGACTGGATACCCAGCCTGGGCTGTGTCTGTGTGGCACAGTCCTTGTGTATAAGCTTCCACATGAGCTGTGTCCATGTACCGCTCCTCAGGGATAGAATGGGTTGTGAAGGGGGAACGGTGGAGTGGAGAAACTAGCAGTTGCTTCACTCTTACACCCTTTGCTTTACTCTCTAAATCTTACTTGGGAGCAAACAACTCCTTTGTAATTTCCTTTAAAATCCTTTTCCTTTAAGGTTATCTCAAAGGAGGAGTGGTGTCAAGCTGCTGTCTTCCAGTCTGAATTCCCAGCGGTGCCTGAGTCAGCAGCAGCCCTGTAGCCCTGGCTGTGAGGAGCAGGATGTATCCATGCCCAGCTGCACTCTGGCATCTCAGGCTGACATCACACCCCGGCTCCCAGCTCTGCCCGGGAAGCAGCCTGTGGAAGTATGTGTTCCCGTGGCAGATCTGGATTGCCAGGAGTGTCCCCAGGGTGCTGCTGGGGATGATGCAGCCACTCCAGCAGTTCTGGGGGAGCAGCTGCCTGAGGGGGATGCAGCAGCTAAGGTCCTTGAGATTCCAGCTGAATGGCCAGGAAGGGATGGGGAGCAGGACCCCAGGAGAGCCAGCACCTCCCCTCTCAAGGCCACTCAGAAGGATCATCCTGCTGTGCTTCAAGGAGATGAGTCTCCTCAAGGCCTTGAGACACTGCTCTTCCAGGACTCCCCCACAAAAAGTACAACAGAGAAATCCAGGATGTACCGCCGGAGTGGACTGGGTACCCCCTGCAAGAGCCATAGGACTTCCCTGGCAGAAAAATGCTCCCTGGTCAGCAGGAGGGAGAACATGATCCGGAGATCTATCGGCAGGGCTGCGGCCAGGAAGGCAGCAGTACGAGAATCCTCCTCAACCTCCAACAGAGTGAGCTGTGAGTCCCTGCACCACTTCCATGTGGGAAAGGAGCAGTATGGAGTGGCTCATCCCTGGCCACTAGCTCCCCCAAGTCTCCTTGTCCTTGTGGGCTCCTGGGGTGCAGCTTCAAGCCAGGGTGTTGATGCAGCAGGTGAAGGCTGGGGGGCAGGTGGAGCTGTGGTACACAGGTTGGGAATGGGCAAAAAGCATAATTGTGGAAGGGAGAGCGTTGCCAGGTTGGTTCCAGCCACACATGCCTTTGGATCGGGAGAGACTGCCACATTCCCTGGGGAAGAGCTTTAATTTATAGCATGTTCCAGCTCTTCAAAAAATCAATAGGGCTGAAAGTGCAGTCCTGAAGGTAGGCTGAAATGGGCAGAGGAGTTCAAATGTTTTTGGGGCAAGGATATAAGAGACTCAAACTAGCTGTGTCACCAGAAGAACAGGGGTCATGGAGCCCAGGCTATTCCTGGTAGCTCTGAATCCTTTGTATCTGCTGTTCTGCTGCTCCTGACAGGGTTTGGCTGTTTGCGCTTTCCAAAACCATTGCTGCTACAGGCAAATGGGCTGTGGTAGATAGAGCATGGAGGCCTCTGGAATTTAGCTTTGTCAGTCTCAAGTCATCTGTATCCAGGCATCTCTTATAACATTTGGAGCAAAGGGGTGTGATGGGGGGTGGAATGAGCCTGGAATCAGTCCAAACTCCCTAGATCCCTGCACCAGAGCATGCACAGAGGCAGGAGCTGCAGCCAGTGGCCTGGGAATGCTGGCTGTGATACAGACACCTGGAGCAGGCTACAGGCAGCAGAGCTGCTGCCTTGGTGGTACTCTGCTTTCCTAGCCCACTCCAGATTCAGTGGCACTCAAGAAAGGTGTGGTGCGGGTGGGGAAAGCTGAGCAATCCATGTTCCTGGAAGGAAACCTGAGCTCTTCCATGTGCACCCTGTGGCTGTTGGGAGCCTGGGAGTAAAATCCCCAGCTCCACTTAAGCTTTCCTGTTCAGGTCAGAACTCCTTGGAGGCTTTTGTGGAAGAAGATGTGACCAGCAGCACAAGGTGAGGCTGCCATATAAGGCAGGTGGGAAGGGATCCCAGCATCCCTTGTGAGAACACTCTTGGGATGACTTTTCTGTCACAGATTTTGTCAGGGACTGCTCAGGTGTTGCTGTCACCTGGGGCTGGATGAGATTTCAGGTTGTGCTGTTCAGGCACAGTGAGATTAAGTCCTTCACTGGGGTGGGTGGTGGTGTGTCCTGGCGTTCCTGGAGTTCTTAGCTGCCACTAGCCCCAGAATGCTGGTGGTCAGTTAGGTCTGCTCCAGGGAAGGGACAGCCCAAGGCTGTCAGAGTCTCCTCCTTTCCTGCTACTGTGGCCCAAGGTGTGTTCAGCAGCACAGTGAGAGAGTCCCTTAGAGGAATTTACAGCCCAACTTTGATGTGCCTGGCTGGAATAGCCTCTGGATGTGGTTAGGAACCTACACTTTCCTTGGAGTCCCATAAGCTGTATCCATTGCCTACAACTCACCTTCAAAGAGAATTTAAATTTTTAAAATAGCTTTTCCTTTACAGGCCTGAGCTGGAGCCAAATTCCCTGAGGGAAAAGGTGAGTTCCCAAGGACGCTCTGACCGTGTGGATGCCTTCTTGCTGAGTCAGCACCTTTGCTGAGGTTGTCACTGGATGCAGGGATGTGGCCAATGTCCCAAAATGAGCCAGCACAGCCCTCACTGGGAGAGGAGGAGACCCTATCTGAGCAAGCAGCTGGCTTTTCCAGGGCAGCAGGCCCCTGGTAGCCTTGTTCTTTGAGCAGCTGTGCTGAGGGAATGCTTGTCCCCTTTCCCTGTAGGCTCCCAGATTTGTCCTTGTTCAAAGTACAAGTCCCTGGACTGCCAGCCCTCCTTCACAGTACCTGTCCCCTCTGGAGCAGCAGGCAGGGAATGCTGCAGGTAACTTCCAGGTGGTCTTGCTTTCCTTGCATGAAACCCTTAGCACACACAGACCTAGGGGTCAGTGGGGGTGTTCCTGGGGAATAAGGGATTTGTGTTGAAACAGAACCACCTCTGACCGGTCAAGGAAGTTTTCTGGGTAAAGTTTGGTTCTCCTGAAGAGGTGCGATATCAGTTAGATGGGCAGTTCATATAAGTGTGCCCAAGCTGTGAGACAATCACAGCTTCAATCTGTACAATAGGTGAATGGGGACATTTGCAAAGGAGTTCCTCGTGCTGGAATCTTCCACAGAATGTCATATCCTTTTTCTCTGGGGTTGCATTACATGAAGATTTAGAGGTCTTGATTATTTTCTGTGCNGGGGGGCTATTTCCTGTGGGAACTGCAGGATGTAACAGGCAGCTGGAACTGAAATGGGGGAAAGAGTCCCTGGAGGGAGCTGGATGCCTCACACATGGCACTGACTGCCAGTTTCTCCACAGGAAGCCATGTAAATCCCAGCAGTGAACCCCAGAAGAGCCAGGAACTACCCAACTGTGCCAAGCCCCAGCAAAATTCCTCACACACATGGTAGGAGACACTGCAAGGAGCAGGGATGAGCCAGGGGTCTGGAAGGACTCAGGTTTAGCATTTTATGTAATTGTGCTGAAAAGGGGGGGGGGGGGGGTCGGCATTGTTGCCCTGCCTTCCTCTCCTGACTTCCAGTAGCTCTGAAGTCTCCTTTGGCCAGATCCTGTGTCTTGCAAGTCCCTTGTAGCTTTTGGAGCCTTGTTTGGGTCTGGGACTGGGTCTGTCGTGGGAAGGAGCACTGAAGTGTGCACAAACCACCAGAGGTGCCCTAGCAGTTAGCTCAGAGCTGGAAGGTAAATTCGAGGGCTCCTGAGAGACTGGTCAGAGAGTGAGTGACTGACCTGGTTATTTTTGTCTGTGTGAGTGTCTGGAATACCTGACCAGGCTCCCAGAACACCTGATGTGTCTCCTCACTGCATGTTGCTGAGGAGGTTTCGAAGAAGAAAGTGGTAATAGCCAGTAAATCCCTCTGGAGGGTGTGACAGCCACTTCATGTTCCTCCTGCTATTGCCACCAGGATGAAAGGCTGCAAACAAGCCCTGGGTGTCCTGTGGCACAGGCAGCACATGAGGGGCTGGGCCCTTTCGCCTTTGGATGAGAAGCACAAGACTTTGGCAAACCAGCCTCTGTCATCCCCCTCTCCAGCCAGTAAGGTGAGTGGTGCCATAGCCCTGTGCCTCCTGTCCCAGGCAGACCCTGACCTCCCTCCCTCTCTCCCCTCAGGCTGTCAAGCCCCTGAAGAACTTTCTGCAGGGACAAGGGGGTGGCATCAAGGACTTTATCAAGTGCAACACTCCCACCCGGCCCCCCCTGAAGGTGTGTCATGTCCGAGGGGCAGGAGGAGAATGGTCTGTATGTGCTGGGAAGGGGAGTTCTGGTGATACTTCCAAACCTTTAATTATGTGTTTTTATGCCCTTTATGTGCAGGGAGACTTTGTTGTGAGTATGGCACCTTATCCATGAGGCTGACATGCTGACCATGCTCTCCCCTCATGCCATTGTCCATCAACCCTGTGGCCACACCGGTGGTGAGGTGGCAGGATCTCTGTACAGAACACATCTCGGACTGGGTACTGCTGGGAGCTTCTGGCCTTTGTGCCAGGCTGCACTGTGTTCCCTCTCCACCATTTTCCTGGTTCTTGGGATAGGTGATCACCTACAGCAGGAGTTTATTATTCTTTTCTAAATATATTCTCTATAGCTGAAGGACTGAGGTTTTTCCTTCTGTACCTCTGCTTACATTGGATAATCCCTGTTGCCAGATATGTTGTTTTCCCTCTCCTCACTCCACATCCTGGTGTCCAGGTGAATGACTCCAACAGTGACTGCATGTACCAGGCTGCCTGAGGGGAGACATGGCCCCCAGCACCTGGTACAGTCTGAACTCTTCTCCCTTCAGGAGAAGGAGAGGCAGAGACTGGAGAGCCTCCGGAAGAAGCAGGAGGCTGAGGAACAGAGGAAGAAGAAAGTGGAGGAGGAGAAGAGACGGCGTCAGGCAGAAATGAAGCAGTGAGTTTGGCTTCTTTCCCCCTGCTCTTTCCTTGGTTAGCACAGACTTGCCTTGTGTCTCCCACTTGGAATGAGCACTTTGGGAGCAGGCAGAGCTGACAGGCCACTCTTGCCCATGCACTGCCCAGGAAGCGGGAAGAACGCCTGAGGAAGGCCATGCAGGCTCGGGAGCGTGCAGAACAGATGGAGGAAAAGAAGAAAAAGCAGATGGAACAGAAGATTCTGCAGAGTGATGAGAAGGTGAGAAGGCTGAGTGGGCTTTGGACCTCTCTGGGAGGTGTGAGCAGGGCACTCGCAGGGTCCATGCATACCAGAATTCCTACTGACAAGTGGAGGCTTTTGTTCTCTGCCTCTGCACATTCCTGTTGGGACAGGCCCTGTTCATGCTGCTCAGCATTTAGGGAATGTGGCAACCCCTGCCTGCCCTGGGCACAGCCCTGCAGATGAAAGCCTCACCTGGCCCACATGCTTGGACTGGACTTCAGTTGGGAGTGCTTTTGGGTCAGGTTTGGGTTTCAGAGCCTGACCCACTCCTTTCTGGGGAGGTGGGGTGGGCTGGGCTGGGCTGGTGGCCACAAGCTAGTGCTGCTGCTGTGTTATGGCTGTGAAGGCTAAGGGAGCTGGCCTGAGGGCCCAGAGCCTGAGCAGCCTCTGGGTAAGACCTGGCTGGACTGAAGAGACCTTTAGAAAGGTCAGCTTTCAAAAACAAGGAGTCATGTTCTTCTCAGCCATTCCCAAACCCTGAGCAGACAAACGGGGCCCTGGGGGCCCCTGAACCACTGCTGGGTTCTCAGTCTCTGTAGGATCTGATATATACCAAGCTCCAGACCTCTCACCAAGGCTGTGGAGTATGTCCTTGGAGGGGTGAAGCTGACAGTTGTGGCTTTCCCAGGTGCACATCTCACAGGTGAGGGAAGAGAAGGTGGCAGGAGAGCAGAGCAAGAGGAAAGGGTCCAAGAATCATGGGGAAGTGGAGGCATGGAAGCAGAGAGCCCTGAGAGGGGTAAGAGCAACTTGGGACCTGCCTGCACATAGAAAATGACAGGGATACCAGGGACCTGTGTTGGTGTGGCTGGTGAGATAGGGACAGGTCACTGTCAGCTTCTAAAAGATTTTAAGGTCTGGGCTTGCCAGATCTTTGTCCAGGCAGCTGAGGTTGGGTTGGGACACGAGAGAAATTTTCCTGCTGCTGGAGCCTTATAGGGTTTTCCTCTTGTTTCTTCAGGAGGAAAATGAGCAGCAACAACCACTGCAGAAAAGAAGAGAGAATGAAGTGAAGGAAAGAGGGAAGACAGTCTTGGAACTGAAGAACCTTCTGGAGCAGCAACAGCTGGGACAAGCGAAGGAGAGGTACAAACTGATTCCTGTCCTGGAGCAGGGAGTTTTCCATAGCCATGGCGAAGCAGTGGATGTAACTGTGATGTTGCACCTGGCCTCTGGGGCTGCCTGGAGGTTGGGAGACAAGAGCAGGAAGCTGTAAGAGGGTGAGGAACAGATGGATGTGCTTCCTTCTCTAAATTCTTTATTTTCCCCCAGGGATCCCAAGCAGCAAGGGAAGGAGAAGCCCTCCCAAGCGCAGCAGGAGCCAGCAGCTTTGGCTGGCAAGGACACCAAGGTGGGATTGGAGTGTTCTTGGATCTGCCTCTCTGCAGGACACAGGCTGGGTTCAGGATCAGGTGCTTTCCAAGTGTTGTGTTGCTGGGATATTGTTTAGAGGATCAAATACAATGAAAGTAATGATTGTTCTGTACAGAGGCACTGTGCAGGAACAAGCCAAGGGCTGGAGATTCCCTGGCTGACAGGTGAGCCCTCAGCCCTGTCCTAGTATCGTGGCAGTCATGAAATGGCCCTTGGAAGAACACCTCAAAGAGTATTTGCTGATCCTGAAATCAATATGAAAATTAGAGGTTTATTAATGCTTTACTGCCACATTTCTTCATGCTGCCTAAAGGATGAGACTCCCAAACCTTCAGTGCCATGGCTCTATGTCACTTCATTTCTGTTCAGACAAAGAATGTCAGGGCTTTTAAGTCAGGGTTGTTGGTCTCAAAATATCACACTAACATTTGCTTTCACTCTCTACTCTAAAATCCATGGCTTCATTAGTGAAAAAATCAATGCCCAAAATGGTTCTTCCTCCTGTGTGGGCTCCTGCTGCACTCTTTCCCTCAGTCCCTGGCACTTGAACTTTTTTGTGCTGTATAAATTTAATTTAAGGTCTGAATCCTTCCTGTGCTGCCAGCAGCTGGGCCAGAATGAGCCTAGCAAAGCTTTTCCAGGCAGGAGAAAATAGAAGTAACTTCAAGTGTTGAGCAGCACAGGAGGACAACTCTAGGAGAAACAGTTTGTGTTAAAAAGAAACTTAGGCAGTTTGTTTGTTTTTGTTTGTTTGGAATTGTTTGTTTGTTTATTAGGGGAAAGAAAGTCCCAAGGAGCTGCCCCTTGGGTCTGGGCTGGATAAAAGATATGAGCCATCAGAATCCTTTTCCCCAGCTCTTAATGTCTGGCTCCAAGCAGAGACGGTGAGTGTGAGCTCCAGAGAGGCAGGGTGGACCTCATCAGAGACAGGAGTGGCTTTACCTGTGAGTCTTGGATTTGGCATTGTTTCTGCAGAAGCTGCAGAGGCACTGAGGGCTGGATGTTGCCAGAGCTGCTGAGAACACAGCTCTGTCAGAGTCTGTTTGGTGTGAGTGAGGAATTACTTAATTCCTGTGTCATACAGGAGGCTGGTGAACAGCAGCAGCTGGGAGAGGGGAAAAAAAAAAAAAGATTGAACCCGCAGGTCCTGAGACATGGCTGAACAAAGCCGTGAGGGTGGTGAGCCCTGGCCCCAGCACTGCTCTCGGGTGGTCCCCACCTGCTGTGTTTACTTTTCCTTCGCGGCTTGGAGCCCCCGCAGCGTTCAGCACAGGGAATCTGATGAAAAAAACAAGCGGTTGGTGGCGGAAAAGATGCTGGAAGCGGCCACAGGAGGGCAGCAGGTCCTGAGGCATCATCCTGGCGGGAGCGGCCCCTGGGCAATAGGGTGTTGCCAGCTTCGGATGCGGAGCCTTCCATGGGCAGAGCAGAGGAAAGGTTGCTCTGAGATGGGATGAAGGCTCTCACTGCTGGAAATCTGTTGTGGGGCTGTGAGCACCGTTCTGGCTGTGTCGGAGCTCCAGTGATGGAAAACTGTAGAATATGTGGAAGGGTTTAGGTGTAAGAGTTGAGTGCTGGGACATGCACAGTGTGCCTTTCCCAAGTTTTTCCACAGAAAACAGGAGGGGACTGAGTGTTAAGAGCCACTGTCAAGGCACAGAGTCCAGTGACAGTGTTGGCTCAGGATTTGAGTACTTTGGGCCTCTGGTGGCTATCCCAGCAGGAAGTACTGCTTCCCTTGCTTATCACTACTCTGTGTGGTTTCAGACATCCCTCTCCACATCCTGCCTTGGGTCCCTGAAGGTAGCTCAAGGATCAGGATTGCACTCAGCCAATAAAAACAGCTATGGGCTGGATCTGAACAGCGATGACTCCACAGATGATGAGAGCAACCCTCGAAAGACCATCCCTGCCTGGGCTGATGGTAAGTGCCAGCTCTGGGCTGGCTTCCTTTCCCTCTTGCCCTGGAGCTTTCTAGCCTTGCTTGGAGCCATCCCAAAGTGCAGTCCAGGAGCGTGCAGCTCCCAGCTCTCTGTGCTGAGGGAATCAGCACTGCTTTCTGCAAGTGCCCCTTGGCTGAGGTGAAACCGGAGTCCTCTGAGAGGAAGGGGTGGACAGCCCCAACTCTGGAGGGGAATCGAGGTGTGTGTGTGGTGGCCGTGGGAGATGTCCCACCCCTTCTGCACAGCTCCTGGGTTCTCAGAGGGGAAGGGGAGTGCTGCTCCTCCAGGATGAGGCAGAGCGTGCTGCATCCATGTGTTGTTCCCGTTGTTCCCACAGGGGCACAGCTCCAGCAGGCTATTGTGCATCAGTACTACCAGCCGGTGGACGTGGATGCACTGTTTGGGGCCATCCCCAGCCCCAGGCTGGAGCACATCTTCTACAAGAGCAAGCCCCGCTACTTCAAGCGCACGAGCTCGGCCGTGTGGCACTCCCCACCTGGCCCCTCCTGCACCTTCCAGGGCTGAGCCAAGGCAGCCAAAGGAGTTTCTAGGGACTATCTTCTGTTTACTTAAGTACTTAAATGTATTTACAATTTTAACTTTTATTTTGTCCAGAAATAAAGTTTACTAAACTTATCACTCAGTGGGTGTCTCCCATACCTTGGTGACTGCCTTTAGCCTTGCAGAAATCGCAGTTACTTATCTGCAATTGGAACCACTTCCTAGTCTGCCTCATTTCCTATTCACTTAGGATATTCCCTTTTACAAAGAAGCTTGGCAATTGCTGTAGGGAAGATTGGGTTTTCCAATCACACTGAGGCGATAATGTTTTTGTGATGTTTTTCCAATATATTTATTTATTATATATATTTATCTGTCTTTAATGTCTTAATCTGCAATTCCTTTTCCTTCACCAATTCTTGTGCACTTATCTTAGTCCGAGCCAGAATCTTCTTCCTGCTGCTGGAAAAATCTCCCTGGACAATTTAAACAGTGGCTAATGCCTCATCACCCTTTTTTTCTAATGGAAAAAGGAAGCCCAGGCTCAGTTCGGAATCCTGCTGTGGCAAGAGCAGTGGGACAGCCTGTCTTGAGCAGAAGCTCAAGGGTTGATTTAGGAAGGGTGAGGAAGGAGACAGTTCCCCAGGAGTGCTTTGGCACCCCCTCCCCCCTCAGTGGCAAAGCCTGAAACAGTGGGGGAATGGAAAAAAAACCTCTCTGCCAACAGCTGCTGGCAGGGATGTGGTGCCAGACTCTGGGCTGAGCACTAATGAGGTGTCTATGGTGCCACTGGCTCTGCTTGGCTCCCCCAGCTCCTGGAGCCCACTGGGAGCCTGGCCTCACACTCCGGAAGCTTTCCAGAAGCCTGGAGCAGTGCTGGTTAATGCCACCCCAGGAGAGGTGGCTGTGCTGTCTGTCTGCCAGCACGACATCAGGGAGCACTTATCCCAATGGGATGGGGGGAGCAAAAGGCCCCCAGCACCACTATGGGCCTGCTAGTGCCAGCTGGAAAAAAGAGCAGCTCCATTAAATTATCAGGAGAGAATTAAGCAGAGATCCCCTAGATGTGGACGGGCTGGATGTGGAAGTGCCTCCTTCCTGGAACTGTTGGAGCCATGGTGTTGCAGCATTCCTGGAGCAAACTGTGGGCACCCCTGTGATCCCAAAGGGTCATTCTTGGGTGGGAGGGGGCAGGTGACAGACTGCACTCTGTCCCTCCAACCAGAGAAGGAAAAAGAGAATGTTTCAGCTTACACAAAGCATAATACTCCATGTCAACCTGAGATATTTTCCAGGGCTGTGAGCACAGCAGGAAGCACAGGAGGGTAGCTGTGCCCCTTGAATCCCAGCATTCCCTTTGGATCCTAGAGCTCCCCTTGGATTCTGGCTGCTTCATTTCTCCCCTCTACCACCACGTCATCTGTTTCTGTTTTCAGTGCCAGGGAACCCCTGATTCACCCCATCCCATGAGGATGTTTCCCAGGGTTGGGAGAGTGTGGGAAGGCTGGAGGTCGGGGTAGGGGAGCAGGATGCCATCCCTCTTCCTGTTCCACCCCTGCCAGGTGCCTGGGTTGTGCAGATGCGGGTCCTCCAGCC
>VWZN01001369.1:615059-653965 GCA_013396955.1 Regulus satrapa | reverse complement strand
AAAAAAAAAAAAAAGAATTAATGTGGTTCTCCAATACTTATACAGACTTGGAGAAACATAATTAAAATTTGTGTTCCTTCTTTATTATTACTGCTGTGGACTCCACTTAAACTGGATGCTGTTTGTCTGGGCAATCAGACAATAGCTGGAATCCAAAAGCAAATCGATTTGCTGTGTGGCTTGTGCTATTACTTAAGTTATAAATAAAATGATTTTTCCCAGATGGCTCCCTGATGGCCCTGCACTCTTCCCAGGGCCAGCTCCAGCTTTTCATCCCTCCTGCATCTCCCTGGTGCCTTCCCTGGCCCTGCCACCTCTGTGCTCACTCCTGCCTTCCCCCAAATGCTCAAAATCCGAGGCTGGAGTGCAGCAGGGCAGGACTGGGAGGAGATTTATTGGCATCCTGAGGTGGCCACTGAATTCCTCCCAAGGCCAGGCCTTGCCAGGGAAGCTGCAAAAGCCTGGCCTAGCTTCGGAGGACCAGCACCCAGCGGCGGGTTGAGTTTGGAGTGGGTTCCAAGGGTTTGGGCTCCACCCTGAGCAGTGCCAGGATTTGTCGTTCCCATGCAATGGCTCCAGGGCAGTGCCAGCTTTTCCTTTCCCCCTCTCTGTGCCAGGAGATGCCCGGCCCTCATCCATTCCTTATCCCTCCCTCTGAAGAATAAACCCCCTGAAGCCCCTGGAGAAGAAGGAAGGGACATTTCAGGTGGCCAAGTTGGCCTCCTATTTTTATTTTTTTAATAAACATTCTGAAACAGAAAGTCTTAACTTTTCTTGAGGTTGTGTACTCACTTCACAGGCATGTTCTCCTTCCAAAAATGTGAGCAAGGCATTGCTGGAAACTAAAAATATAGATCTGAGAGCATATAACACACACTGACCCAAGCTTTACTTTCATTTTGCCTGTTCAAGATGACTAAAGTTGTTAATCCTACATGTTATATTTTTGTAATTTTTTTGTTTTGTTTGTTTTGGTAAGAAAACAGGGAAGATGTTCCCAGTAATCAGGCAATGTTCGTAACAAGAGGAAAACAATTATGAGGAAAACAAGTATATTGGAAAAATGGTGGGTCTAAAAATAAATATTTTTCCACGAACACACAAGAACTATATTGAGAATTACAGGGGAAAAAAAAAATCAATAAAAAGTAGTATATAATAGCCATAGAGTTCAAACAAAGTGCATTCATTCCCTAGTCCCTAGGAGGACCCCTGATATATATGTGCAAAACTTAATGAAAATCAGACTTTGTCGTGTCATCAAAAATAGCAAAGCGGTTGGCTGAGTTTTCCCTACATTTTGGCTACTCCTTGCTCCATAAATATAGCACCTATTTAAAGGACTGAGCCTTGTTCCCATTAAAGTTGCAAACCTCAGGCAGACTTTGGCAGGGGTCTGGGGGCCCTGCTGTTTGTTTGGGGCGTTGGGGGGTGCTGGGTGGGAGCTGAGTGTCCCACGGGCCCAGGTTTGGGGGGACACTCTGGGTGGTCAGACATGGGGGGATCCCTGATGGGATCCTGGGGTGTAAGATCACAGATTCCTTNTGTGTCCTGTCCCTCCATCCTTGTCCCCAGTCGCTCTCCAGCTCTCCTGGAGCCTCTCAAATGCAATGGTTGGATCTTCTCTGTAGGCTGGCTTTCAGCCACGGCTGTGGCTCTCCTTTCTGTGAATATTCACACAAGCCAAATGCATTTTATAGCAATGTCTGTGGTTTGGTGTAGGGCACGGAGACCTTTGGGCTTATTTTTGGTTTTAAATGCAGGAGGATGTTGTGCTGGACCCGCTCTCGGTGCCCAGGGATTTACCTGCTGATCCCAGCTGTCCAGGGAAATGTGGGGCATGGCCCTGCACAAAGCTCCCTGTTGGGGCTGGAATAGAGAAATTCTGTGCCTCAGTCATCCAGGAAATATTTGATTAATTTTTTTCCTGCATATTATGTGATCATAATAAGTCTTTTTTAGGGATCCAGGCACTTTTTCTCCACATGAAAGTTTCATCAACCCTGTTTCTCTCTCTCCCCACTGACACTGAATGTCCCTCAACCTGCAACTGAACAATTTTAGGGAAGGCAAAGGAATCGAATCCTGAGCTCATTCCTGTTTGATGTAATTTAGGCTGTGAGACCCCAAGCCCAGGCCAGTTGAAGACAATGGGAGCATTTCTGTTTCTTTCCATGGGTTTTGTGAACTTTTGTTCATGCCAGAGGCCCATAATGAGTGATACAATTGGGAATTTGTCCATAGGAGCCTCTGCTTTTTGTCACTTAAAAAAAAAAAAAAAAATTAAAAAATATCCACACCAACCAAGCATTTCTATTTTGCTCATGGAAAGAGTATGGGAAAGGATGAGAATGGAGACATCCAGTCTGGCTCTGAGCCAACACAGCCTGATCAGGAGGCAAATTTCCTAGATTACAGGTTTTGCAACTTTTAAAGAGAGGAAAAAAGGGGGAAAAGGAAAGGAAAGGAAAGGAAAGGAAAGGAAAGGAAAGGAAAGGAAAGGAAAGGAAAGGAAAGGAAAGGAAAGGAAAGCAGTAAACAATAACTTCTTAAATTAGTTTAAAATTAATTCCTAGAACTTTCTTTCCCAGAAGACAGGCTGGCTCCTTCCTCCCTCAGTAATTCCCATACAATGGCTGGCTCCAGGGCAAAAGCCTTCCACGGCAGTTTTGCAACTCCTCTGATGAGGAGTCCTCTGCCCCACTCTCCTGAGTAGGGGATGCTTGAGTAAGAATTGGTTGAAGGGTCCGGGCTGCTGGCAGCCGAGCAGGGCTGGGTTGAGCAATGACATCTCGAAGTGCCAGCAGCTCCATAAACTTTGCAGGACTTTCTTCCACAGAGACTTTTGGCACAGGCACAATAATCACCCTGGGCTCAGCAGGCAATGACTCACAGAAACAGAAATGTTTTGGGTTGGGTTGGGAAGAATCTCAAATCCCCCCCGTGCCCCCCTGCCATGGCAGGGACCCCTCCCACTGTCCCAGGGGCTCCAGCCCCAGGGTCCAGCCTGGCCTGGGGCACTGCCAGGGATCCAGGGGCAGCCCCAGCTGCTCTGGGCACCCTGGGCCAGTCAGTGCCTTGCTTTAGAATACAGCCAAATTAACTACATTTACATATTACTATAAGCTTATCAACTAGAGGCAAAACACGAACATAATTGTGAGCTTGGTGAGGAAAAGGCACAACCTGCTCAAAGTCCTCATATTAGAAGTGTTGGATTATCAAGGTTCAAGATTTCACTTTAAACTTGCAAAGTTTATAGCTGGATAAGCAGATATTTTAAATAGCGTTTTCCTGACTGCACTCCTCAGCTGATAATATTTATAGGTCATGTAAAGTGTGTATATATATATATATATATATATATATATGCAGTATCTACAAGTATTTTTACCTTTTTGGAGTTTTTTAATAGGAATTAGTGAGGCTGAATCTCAGGGGACAGCTTTATTTTGTTAAACCTCTATCACATTTTGTTTAATGTTGAGTCTTTGGGAGCTCTAATATGTTTTGGGTGGGTAATATTTCCGTACATTACTACTCCATTCATAATCCATTACTTGGATAATTCCTCATTTGTGAGACCTGGAGAAATTATGGTATTCACAAGCATTTTTTGCATATTTATATAATGTCATAGCAGGGCTTAGGGTATCAGTTGGCTGGAGACAAAGGCAGGATCCTCAGTTATTCTCACACTTAAGTACCAGTTTGATTCCTTGGCAAAAATGTAAATTACAACGTTGGAAGGCAAAGAATTATTGAACAAGGGGATTGCATTGCAAAGCAGTTATTTCAACAGCTGCTGCCCGTAAGAGGGGATCGGAATTTTTCAGGGGTGTAATTTTCCTGTGCAGAGCACTGGTACAAAGTGAGAATATCAGCACGGTTAAAAGGACGAGCATGCACCGGATTGCCTGGGCTGTGCTGAGCGTGAGCAGCTCCTCCTGGGGCTGGGAGCAGCTCCCACATGGAGCAGGAGATGTTTGTGGCTCTAAGGGTTGAAGGGGAGCTCAGGCAGAGGAGCAGTTTGGGCTCTTCCACAGCCACACACCGGAGTGGTGCAGATAAAAAACCCCTGGAATTTCTCCGTGCAGCTCCCGGCATTCCCACTGCCATTCCTGGACAGGGAAGTTAATCTTGCCCCTACTTAAAGTAGGTTTTAGTTTTGGATCACCAATTTTGATTTTTCTGGCCAACACACCAATTAATATTGCAGGCTCAGTGCTGACCAAATGCCCATACACCTTCTAGAATTACTTACTCATTTTCTTAACATGAGATAGGACCAGGAGAAGAGCAAAACAGGCTTAAAACTTCAAACTAAATAAAGAAAACTTTATTAGCAAGCTTAAAATAATGATAAGAATCAGAACAAAACCCTCAGAACACTTCTCCTCCCCGCAGCCCCCTTCTTTCCTTCCCACCTCCAAAACCTAAAGATTTTCAGTCAGTTTACCTCCTCTAGAATAGTCTTTCTTTGAGTTCTTTCTTAGCGTTCACTTAGGGAAGAGAAGCCTCTCTTGACAAACCATGGAAGATTTATTTGTCTGCACGGGAGGCTCCTGCCTTCCATGGCCCGAGGACACCCAAGTGTGGTGAACAGCTCCTGGGGTGGATCCCGGGATCACCCTGCAGGAAAGGTTAACAGCCCTGATTCTGCACTTGGCCATTTCCATCTGAGAATATACATGACGTTTAGGGAGCAGGGAAAACAGGATTCATTTCCCTCCTCAGGGCAGGAAGGTGTGCAGCAGGCCAGCTGAGCGAGTTGCCACCGATGGTGCAGGGAACCAGGCTCAAAAATCCACAACAGTGATGTCTCCTGAATCCAGTTTCCAGCTCCTGGGCAGGAGGTGGTTTCCCCTGTCTCCCTCCTTTGCAGCAGGAGCTCTGTTGTGACAGTTACTAATGGATTGCAATCATCGTGGATCTTACACCAGCGTGCAGCACAACCAGGAGGTGTAACAACCCCACCCAGCAAATAATCCATTTTGGCAACCTGACATCCAGGAGAAGTTTATTTTATGTAAGTAACAGTTGATTTAGGTCTGAATCATTGCAGAGACTCCTCCTGGTTCTGGGACCTTTTGCTTGGGAGGGGAATTTCGGATGGGAGCAGAGACAGGGAAGTGCCCACACAAATATGCAGCTGGAATGTAACACACACACACGAATGTGGGATTTGAAAAGTCCAGTGTAGGAATAAATTTTCCCCCTATAAATTGTGCTCTACTCAGAGGTGAAAAGCATCTTTCCCCAAAGCCAGGAAGCAGTAAATAATCCCTTGGAGCAGACACAGAATTGTCCATTGTCTTATCCCAAAAAGAAGGGTTCCTTCCTACATCAAGGTAATCCCTGTGGTGGGCTGGTCCTATGTCATAAACCAAGGACCAGAATTCTCTGGCACAGAATCCCAGAATGGTTTGGGTTAAAAGGGACCTTAAATCCCCCCAGTGCCCCCCCTGCCATGGCAGGGACCCCTCCCACTGTCGCAGGGGCTCCAGCCCCAGGGTCCAGCCTGGCCTTGGGCCCTGCCAGGGATCCAGGGGCAGCCCCAGCTGCTCTGGACACCCTGGGCCAGGGCCTGCCCACTCTGCCAGGAACAATTCCTGTACCCCCAAATCCCATCCAAATCCACCTTTCTTCAGTTTAAGATCACTCCCTGTTGGCATCCAGATGGAAATGCAGGATGAAGGTTGTGGGAAGTGGGGATGGTGGAGTCCACACAGCAGTGGAGGACTTGGGACTACGGTGTTTGGGAATCCTGGGAGGATCTGTGGTTTCTCTGTGGTAGCTGGATCTAATAGAAAGCAGTCTATAAAAAGCCTTTTGCAAATACTGGTGGGAATTATTCCTATGCAGAGAAAATGTTGGAAATTATTGAAATTGCGGTGTAAGTATTTATTTTTCCTGGAATGAAATCACAGTGTCCTTGTCTCTCCAAAGCCTCGGTGCCTTCCCTGGCAGCTTCCATTTTCCTGCAGTGCTAAACTGAGAGTCATCAGAGGGCTTGACTCTTGGCTTAACTTTAGTCACAGCCTTACTAACCCTGGCTAAAAATGGCCACGTTACTTAACGAGGTTGCTAAAGGAAGTCCTGAATGCCTGTCCTGGTGCTCAGTCAAAATTAATGGTGCAAATCCATTGTTTTTCAGCAATATGCCCCGGGTTCTTTGGTTCTTCCTGAGTCATTTGAGCCATTGCAGGGAATGTTTGGGTTGTTTTTTTTCTTTTGTTTTGTTTTGTTTTGTTTTTCTTTGGGCTTTGAATTTAAGCAGAACTGTTTTTATGGGAAGTGTGATGTTGCTCACATCGATTTGGCAACTGAGGAGACGGTGTTAGTGGGTGACCTTGGAAAATGTGATAAGTGGCAAGGGTGCTGAAAGGTTGAGGCACAAATGGGGTAGCTAAAAGCATATTTATTTCTGGCCTGTGCCAATGGAGAGGGGTGAAATCCATGGATCTCTTCTTCACAAGAAGAAGCTCCTCAGTAGCCATGGAGTACTTTCCACCACGTTCATCACAGCTCTGCAGAGAAATATTCACAGCTCTAACAGGGTTATGTGAAACCTGAAAATGGGGAATCTGGAAGCCTCAAAGAAAAAAATGAAGGGGAAATTTTCAAAGTGAGACCCAAAGCTGCTACAGTTTGTGTGGAAAATGGTTTAGAAATGGGTTAAAGCTGGAAAAAAAACTTGCATGACTACAAGTGTAAACAGTAATTCTGCTCTGTGTGTAGCAGCTGCAGGTGAGTGTGGTGTGCAACAGCAGAGTGAGGAAATTAACAAACATTTCCCAATCCCTTTCTGTCTGAGATGGAGCAAACGCAGCCCCCAGGGTGCAGATGGTTCCTGTACCACTTTGGCATCCACAGAAGTATTTCTGTTTGCCAGAACGAAGCGGAGATTTTGGCTGATAATGATTTATTACTCTCAGCACAGTGGTAATTGAGTGGTTTTCTCCAATCACTGGGTGATTCCAGCCCAAACCATCCCGGGATTCTGTGATTCCCTGACACCTGGAGTAGCCCCATGCAAATCTTTGGCTAAACTTTGAAATAAAACCAAGGATGGTATTTAATTAATAAATTGGTTGATAAAGCCCTCCCCTTATCCCCAACCCATCCAGCTGATTGCTTTGCAATCATGAGATTTAAGGGAAAAAACAACAAATCCATAAACCTGAATTATTTTTATTTGCCTTCTGGGCTGTGAGGCTGCTTTGCCATTGGAATTTTTCTCTGTGGTCATGGAAATTGGAGAGTAGTTGTTGTTGCAGTGGCATTTGAGAGCCTCGAGGAATCAGCTGGTTCTGAGTTAAACTTCACAAAGAAACACGAGATTTTTTTTGGCACAATACTAGATACAAGTATTGTCACATTATTTCATGTTTCCCTCAATGGGAAATTCCCAAATACATCCTGTTTTTAAGTTGCATGCTGGAGGAATAATAGGCTTCTGGAGACAGATTAATTTATAAAGTGAAGAACTAAAATTCCTCCTTCAAAGATGTGACACTCATTTGAAGTCCTCACATTGTTGCAGGCACAATTGCTCCTCTCTGCTTTGTTTATCTCTAGGACTTGCATTAATTAGCACTTAGAAATGCTTTTGAAGAGTTTCATTCATCGAGTTCCTACTAAAACCATCTTTTAAAGCTCCAGCTGACCTCCTCCAAGCAGCCCACGCTGGAGGTTTAACCTTCTTGGATACATCACTTTCATTTTTCTTATCGCTTCCATCAGCTTCTTTTGAAATAGTTTTTAAAAGGCAAAAAAGAAAGCTCCAAAATTGAGCCACATGAATAGCATTTATTTAGCATGTAACATATAATAGAATGAATGCTACATTTTCACTTTGCTGTTTCTGCCTCCTGAAACCAAAACATCTGGAGCTACTCGAGGAATTGCTGCATTTTCCACTTGGCAGGGAGGAGTCAGTCACGTTTTGGTTGCTGCCATCCCCGTGTCCTTTGTCTCTTTACTCTTTGAAGTGCAATTCAGTTTGCTTTTCCTTGTGTGTAGGCTCAGGCTGAGATGTGCCACAGAAGCACAGGACCCCTGGGCTCTCTCTAAGATCACGGAGTCCAACCCTTCCCCAGCACTGCCGAGGCCACCACTAAACCTTGTCCCCGAGAGCCACATCCACACATCTGTTCACTCTACAGACAACGAGGACCTGGATACTCAGAAATTATTCCAGTCCTTGGAGAGTGATGAGGGCGGGGGGCTGTCCCTGCCCTGGCCAGCTGGCAGAGGGTCCCTGCTGTCCCCAGGGGACAGTGCCTGGCACTGCCACGATTGATCTGTTTTCCTTTTCCTTCTGAGCCTGCCTTGTCTTAAGGGACAAAGAGTTAAAGCTTCTTCCCTCAAAGTGCACATTCCAAGCTGGATGATAGGTGCTTTTAAACCAGAGGGAAGAGCGAAGGAGAAGAGAAATAAAGAAAAGTGCTGACTTTATTCTCAACCTGGGGAGTCCTAGGCAGTGAAGGGAAGCATCTCCCTGCCATGGCAGTGTAGCACATTTCAGGAGGAGAATGGTTATTTCTTCTCTCAGGCCCAGCCATCTGTCACAGTTATTGAGACACTCCTGCTCCACTAAGTCTTGCAAAACTCTTACTGAAGTTGGGAAAGCTGAGGTGTCTTAAAGCTAAACCCACTTTCTGCTGGCAGAAAGCAGGAGGGAGCCTGAAATCGGAGGCTTTCGAAACAGAGATGCATTTCCCTGGCTTTTTGTGAATCAGTCAGCATGTGCAAAGCTGAGAAGAGAATCTAAAGAGAAGGGAAAAAGGAGAGGTGGAGGGGTGTGGGCTGGAACATGGTCCAGCTCCTCGGGGAGGGACCCCACTCCAGCGGGTGAAGTGGAGCTGCTGAGGGTTGGGGGTGAGGTGCCCGCCCCATCTCATGGATGCTCTGGAGAAGTGGTGATTTGCGTTTTAATGCTATGGAAAATTGTTGATCACTAAAAGGCAGATCAGCCATTCCTGGGGCTGCTTTTATTTACGAGGGAGGGTGTGATATGTGACTGTCCTAGTCCAGAGCTGACTGGAAGTTGTTCTGTTCTGGAGTCAACGCAGAAATTAATTTGCTTGTCTGAAAGCCAAACCTGCCTTGTCTGCTCTCACGTGTTTTATTTACTGCCCCATCTTTTTGGAGCCCTTTGTCAATAGATTTACAAATACTGTCCGTTAGTGAGGAATTCTGGAGGAAGGATTTTTTTTATACGGGATGTTTCCAGTGATCCTTCTATCTTCTACTTAATGTGCAATGTTTATTTATTGCCGTGTTGTATGATTGCAATAAACAATTGTAGCTGTCAGTTCCTTCTGATTAAATACCGTATTTGTTAAATAAATAAAATGATAGTAATGAACTGGGCCATTCTTTGCGTGTAATGTATGGCTTTCATATTTCTGACACTTGGGAAGATATATGAAATGCTGATGTGCAGGAGAAGGCTTGTAAATCAACGGGAGCTGGAAAAGATTCAGATCTGCTTCCTTGCAGAGGGTCATCTTCACCATTAGAAACTCTGAGGGCTCTTCTGACTTCTCTCTGGGCCAAGAGGAGCTGGTCTGAGGAGGGAGCTGGGCCCAGAGGACGCTCATCAAGAACTGGCAAAGGAAGGATTTAAGGCCCGTGGGCTCTCTCGGGATGCGCAGGAAGATTTGAGCGCACGCTTCGCAGGTCAAGGTGCAGGGGCAGGATCACAGCTGGACTCTCCATCCCCGTTCCTGGACCAGCAGCACCCCCAGGCTGGCTCTGCTGCCGGGGTTGGTTATTGGTCCCAGCAGAGCCACAGCTGAGGAAGGAGCAGGAATTTTTTCCTCTCTGGCTCTAGGTAACGCCAAGGCGCAGCCGGCAGAACCCGTCACGTGCGCTTTTTAATTAAACAATTGGTTTTATTTTCGTGCAAACTGAGCTGTGCTATTTGGTGGTTAAAGCTCTGGGTTTCTCTGCTGGTGGAGGTAAGGTGTTAAGTTTGGCTGCTGGAGGTGTTTCCGAGATCTTCCCCGCAGCAGAGCTCAGCAATTCCCACCGATTCAGTAATTCATGTGCAAGGTGATCTCACACCTCCTCTTCATTTTATTCTCAGTATTCCGCAGAGCAACCTTATCTCCACCTATCAATTATGGTGGTATTAATTTATATCGCCCTGTATATCTCTCTTACCTCGCTGTTTGTCGCGTGCTTGCTTAAAATATGTCAACGTCCCTGAGTAGGGTTCTGCAAAATGAGGCCAGAGCTGAGCACTGCAGGGTTATTTATGGACAAACGCCACAGCAGGGGTTTGGTGGTGGGTTTGTTGTTTTGGTTTTGTTCTTTTTTTTTGTTTTTTTTTTTTCTTTCTGAGAGGGCTTAAATAATGAACAAAAATAAGATCTCAAAAAGTTGTCAGAAGAGTACCCAGAGATACTGTGCAAACAGGAAGCGTTTTGATTATGTTCGCTGGTGCAAAATTAGTAAAGAGTTTGAAATCGTCTTGTGCTTACAGATTCCATTGTTTTCAAAGAATAATTCCATCTATTTTAACATTTTCAAGTATAATTCCATTGGTAATAGCTCTTCCTTTGATTGTGAGCTGCGCTAATTGAAAGGTGTGGTGCAGTGTCTGTTTTGGCAGTTATGCTTATATCTTTTGTTTAAAAACTCAAAGTGTTGGCTTTCCTGTCCAGCCTTCCTTAGTATATTCTGTTTTGGTGATGTGATGACAGACTTACAGTGTGTTTCCTTGTGTGTATGGTAACAGATGTTTATGTGAATAACAGACTTTTTTATGAAGGCACACACTTTATAGCCAAATACTAATTAAAAATAATTGCATGTAAGCATTTTTGTTTATTCCCTGTTGTGCATCTTTAATCATTTGAAATCACCTGCAGTTGAAAACTGAGGCAAAGATTTGATACTGCAATTATAAGAGGCCATCTGACTCTATATTAGAAAGGAACAGCCACATATTTGAAGAGGAAATTATTACAAAAAGTGTGTGAATTCCTGCCCTCTTGGAATTTGCTTTTATACAGGATGAAAATACCAGCGCATGGTTTTGTTACACTAATAGAAGTTTAAGGTATCTTATCTCTCAAAACAATCAGTTCTTGACTGACATCCTGTTCAGGACATATTCTGTGCACTAATAAGCTCATTACAAATATATTTTAATTAGACGTGTAACAGATGGTTCACAGTAAATACGGGCAGTGGTACTTTTTAAAGAATAGAGGAGAAAACCACAGGTTCTTTTTAAGGACTCAGCATCTCGGGTTGGATTTTATCAATAGCTGATTGAGTTAAGCAAAGGGAAAATTACTGTCAGAAGCACTTGAAGTCATGAAAGAAGTAAAAACTGAGCAAACCCAAAGAAAACCCACCAAAGGCAGCGTTAGCAGAAGTGTGTGTGTTCAATAAAGCCCAATCAATACTGAAATGAAAGGGACATTTTCTCAGGCTTCCAAAACACTTTAATCTTTGCACGGAAGCAAGGCAGAGTTTTATTCCAGATCCCGCCTGTCGCTGACGAGAGGCCACAACAATTCTCTCCCTCTGCTTTCCGGATCGCTCCGTTGGATCCGCGAAATAAATTAAAAATAAAACCCAGGACCGTACTTGGCTGAGTTTCCTTTCCAGAGCAGAGTCCTTGGGAGGGCAGGGAAGGATGCCTGTCCCTGGAGGAGGGAGTGTGCCACGGCCAGCCCAAAGCAGTTGTCCATGGTTGTGTTTCCCAGTGCATTTTCCTGGCTGGGCCGGGATCGGGAATCGCTGCCTCACCTGCTGCGAGCCTCAGCTCCCACCTGATGTTCACAAATAATACAGCAGGCATTATTCACATATCGATCCATAGGTCTGTTTTTGTTTGGAAGTCGTGGAGGTGCATCCTAGGGACATCCAGGTGATGGCTGTGGTTCTGTAAATGGTATTTCTTGCTTTCATGGAGGAGTGAGTGGGAGTGGTTGATCCAGCCCATGGTTTGAAGGTTCCCAGCAAAAGGAATTGCTCTGCACAGGCTCATGTGAGAGGGAAAAGGAGTAATTTAGATAAATTTCACTGTCATTCCTTCTGGGATTATCCAATCACTGAATCATGGAACGGTTTGGGTGGGAAGGAACCTTAAATCTCATCCTGTTCCACCTCTGCCCTGGCAGGGACCCTTCCCACTGTCCCAGGCTGCTCCAGCCCCAGGGTCCAGCCTGGCCTGGGACTGGCTTTTACCTGGAGAGCAAGTTTGGGAAGCAGCCTTGGGCTGCTTTGGAACAGGAAACAGCTCCAACTATTGTGAAGCCTGATTTAAAGAAGAGAATCAAAGAGTGACATCTCTTAGGAATATTTTCATTCTCTGCTGCTCCAGTGCTGAATCTCTTCTTGGTTGACATCTCTGCCCGTGAGCAAAGAATGCAGTGACAGTGTCCCACCCTTAGGCTGGTCTGCTGGGAAACAGCTTTCAAATATATAATAAAAATAAAAATAAATTCATTTTAAAAAGCCAAAAAAAAAAAAAAAAATAAAAAAAAAAAAAAAAATAAAAAAAAAAAAAAAAATAAAAAAAAAAAAAAAAATAAAAAAAAAAAAAAAAATAAAAAAAAAAAAAAAAATAAAAAAAAAAAAAAAAACCAAAAAACCAAACAAAAAAAGGAGATACAAGAGATTATTGTGTCCACAATGTGTAAGGATCTGAAGGAGCCCATCTGGGTGTTCCCTGACTCCTCCAGCCTGTGCCACCACCAGGCTGTGGCTGCTCAGCAGGTGTGTGCCTGTCATTCAGTCCACCCCTATTTGCTGGACTATCAAATGTTATTGTTCTTTTTTACCTTCTGGAACCTAATATCTTAGGGTAAACACGGCTCAAAGGAGGATCCAGCAGGAAAAATTATATGATATTTGACCTTTTTGTAGCATAACATTTCTGGAAAATATTATCTCACATGAGATTCCGTGTAGTAATGTTGGGATTAATTATGTGATAGATGTAGCACGATGTAAGTGCTTTTCACAGTGTGCTGGAGCAGGTAGGATAAAGCTGTCTGCAGTTCAGGCTGCAGAGCCACTTGTGAGCATTTTTGGGGGGTTTGGAGAAAGATTCCTGGTTCAAAAGAGCCCTGCCAGGGATAAGATGCACCTTTCAGCCAACAGGATGCCCTCGTAATCCAGCATTTTTCTGGATCTGCAGCACTGCGTAGAGCAGGTGTAAAAATCACTAACAGTAAATAACTGGCTAATTCTGGTTCTAGCCTTAATTATCAGCTGTGCTACCATGTCCACTTCCCAACCTATTCCCTGCTTTCACCATTTAAGCAGGAGCACATCAGGCTCACGGTGAGAAGCATTATGGGTGTCACTTAAGGTAAACGAGCAATTGTAAATTAAAGCCAACAGAGTAGGGATGGGGTTTTTTAACCAGCTGAGCAGCTGCTGGAGAGCAGAGCTACTTGAGAGCTGGTGCTGTCTGGTGACCGACAATTGCTTGGTATAGGATGCTATAGAGGTAAAAATTTATATGAGCATAAATGATGAGATCTATTTTTAGAATGAAACTGGATCTCATCATGGTATATATATATAAAAGGAGGTTTTTCAGTAGAACACACTGTAGGGGATGTTTGGATGAACTGGTTTGTGTGGCTAAGGACTGGGAAGCAGCTTCTTCTCGCATTAGTGGAGCCCAGTGTTGAATTCTGACCTACATTTCTCTGTTAACATTAGGGGGGTTTCCAGCTCTGACTGGCAGACTGGGCTTTGTGGTGGCTTTTTCTTGGGGTAATTTGAGGAGACTGAAGCTGGGGCTGTCCCTGGACCCCTGGCAGTGCCCAAGGCCAGGTTGGACACTGGGGCTGGGAGCCCCTGGGACAGTGAAGGTGTCCCTGCCACAGCAGGGGTAGCACTGGGTGGGATTTGGGGTCCCCTCCAACCCAAACCATTCCATGGGTCTGTGATTTTGGTTTATATTCCTTTGGAAAACACAAGGGGTCAACACTGGTGACAATTAGCAACCCAAATCCAATTTAAATTTTAAAAGAGATCGAGTCTGTGGGGCAGAAGAGAAGCAATCAGAGCCCAGGGAGGGACCAGAGGGATTAGGGGACCCCAATCCTTTTGCAAAGGTGATTCTGGAATAGTGGAGAGAGAAGTGGTGGGGGGATCACCCTGCACTGGGCTGGACACAAGCTGGAGGTGATGAAGGTGCCTGAACACATGAATTCCTTCTCAGAGCTCTCCATCCGAGGCTGGGTAACACCAGAATTTGCTATTTACGTGCAGGTGGGACATGTGACAGAAATGGTATCTGAAGTTACATCACGTTCCTCAGATTGTCCCTGGCTTTGCCTGGGAAAGGTGCTGCAGGCACAATTTGCAGGCAGATGTCCTTGGCAGCACCTGCATCCCTCAAGAAGTCAGTATTGACAACATTCCCAAAGACCTTTGGAAAAAAAATGTTAAAACTATGTGGTCTAATATCTGTTCCTTGCCCGGATCACATCTTATAAATTCTGCATCTTTCTGCAGTTACATCACAGATCACATTATTTATTTTGCAATGCAGCAAACACAACCGTGGAGAAATGTTTGACAAATGGCTTTTTGCAAATATCTCCAGGAAAAAAAAANGGGATTTTTTCAAATTCTCCCCGAAAAAAAAAAAAAAAAAAAAAAAAAGAAAAGGAGTTAGTTATTGAAGTGCTTCATGAGTGATAACATGGAAAAGTCCGAGACAGAAATATTCATAATGTTTTCTAATTTATTTACCTGTGCTTGAGCAGGCCTTTGAACTTTTTAACCATCTAAACCAAGTTTTTCTGCTTTATTGTTGTGCCCTCAGGGAATAAATGTTGAGTTACACACTCAGATTGGACAGAGGCTGGGAAAAAGTTCATTTCGTATAATATTTTAAGCAAAGTAATTGTTGCACCAGAAAGTTCAGAAGTGGCATCAGATATTCCTGACTCCTTTCAATGGCAAAAATTGTCAATGGCTTTCTTAGAGATCGAAGAAAAGCTTTGCTACGGTGTAAAACTGCAAAATGAGAAAGGAATTTTATTTTTTTTCCCTGAATTTTTGCTGCCCTTTTTGCTTTGAAGTTTGAAAACCCCACTCGATTTCATTATAATTTAGGTGTGGGGTTTTTTTGCAAATTGAAGTGATGTGGGATTTTGCAGTATTTTAAATGATATTTTACATCTTTACACATTTTACTGCCTTTGTCCTTTGTTCATTTTTATTTCCCACATCTGTTGTTTCCAGAATCCAACAAATCCTCTTTTGTGTGAATTCTTTCTTGGATTATTAAGATTTTTTTAAAATTGAAACAGAATTTCCTAAGTTTCATTCATATTTAAATTTCCAGCCTTTCAGAGGGGCCTGCCTCGTTTTATGCACCAGCTGATGATCCCTCTTCCAAATTTATTCCCATTTTTCCTGTGGTTCTGTCACTATTCCAGCTGTGCAGGGCGTCACACACTCCTTTAATTTTTTTGCTTCCTCTGCTTTGGTCTGGGCTTGCTGCAATCCCAGTCATTTAATACCATTTGATCTTCATCAGTGTGATCCCTGCAGGAGTTAGAGCCTGGAAGGGCTCTGGTCATCCCCTGGTCATCCCCTCTCCCCCACTGACCCAGCCCCTCTTCTGCACCCAGAGATAATTTGCTGAGAGTCCCTTCTTTTTCCATCGACTTGGAGCCCACGTGCCAAAATTTACTGAAGAGCTTCTGTGGTGAAATCTGGGGAATATATTTTTATTCTGATGGAAATAAAATTGTGACTAGAATTGCATTTCTAGGGAATAAACGTTGGATGCAGGATTGATGATTAAATGATCTGATTTTACTGCCGTGCATTAAAAAGTGCTAGAAACAAATTTAATTGTTTGTAAAGTAAACATTTAATCTCTAATGGTGAAATGATTATTTATATGGGAGGGATGGAGCAGGGAAGGTTTGGCAGCCACAGAAGGAAAAGACTCTCACGTCATCCATCCTCTCACTCTGCTGGGGCTGTCTGGAGAGGTCCTTCCACTTTTCCCACTGGGACACTGATACTCAGCTCCATGTTTTATTTCTATTCAATTTTTTTGCAGTTATAATTTCCCTAAACTCATGTCAGAAAAGAACTGCAGCTTTAATTATTCGCTTCTTTTGATTAACTATCTTAAAATAAACATTGTGCTACTCTTGCCATCCTCTCCCTTTTTTCATTACTTATCCAACTCGTGCTGTTCATTAATCTTGGGGGTTTTCCATGACACCCTAATGGCTCCTGCTGCCCAGAAATCATTATCCCAGTGCAACTTGTCACCAGCCCTTCCATCCATCAGCCCCTCTCATCTGTCAGGGCTGCGGCTCTGCCATGGCACTGGCCAGGCCCCTCCGCCTGCCCCGGCCACTGGAAATCCCCCAGATCCCCCATTTCTCACCCCTGGGTGCTAACCTGGGGTTAACCCCACCAGATCCATAAAATTAAGGTTTGGGAGGACATAATGTGGGTGACAGCCCGGGGGAGGAGCAGGTACTGAAATGTCTTTGCTGGTGTTCCCATTCTGCCCCATCTTCTGGCTGAGACTTGCTGGGTTTTGCTGCAGACGTCCTGTTGCACACCTCAGGCACTCAACGAAATGGGAAGCTGAGCACTGAATTCCATGAGAACAGCATAAACATCTATTAATATATATTAATATTGTGGGGTTTTTCCCAATTCTTTCAGACTCGACCAGTTGCTGTGTCCAAAGTTTTCTCCTAGATCACGAAGTCCAGAAAAAGGAAGAGCAAAAGCCCTGAATGACCCCCATTCCCAGAAGCTCAGACCCCCAGATAGAAATGTAAAATATTGTGAGAGCTGGTTATAAACCCGGGAGCAGCTTTGGGAAGAAAGATGGAGCTGCCCTTGGGTTTCCAAGATCTCCCCAGGTGCCTTCTGCCCTCCCAGAGCTGAGGGGATGCAGGATGTTTATTCAGCCTGTGGATCTCATAGTGATCTCCACGATAAACTCAGGAACTCTCCCAGCTTTGCAGACAGTGAAGAGATCCCTTTGAATTGCAGAGGGTTCTGAGATAACTAAAGGGAAACTTCTTCCTTGTGCACAAAGTGCCAGCAAAGCCCGAGAGTGCTGTGGATGGAGGATGCTCAACCCACCTGGCCTCGTGTTTCTCCACCCTCCCGTGGAACCCCTGTTAACAATTTGTAGAAGTCTCTTGCCCGGAATATCCCTGCTCCACCAGACTGTTGACTCCAATTTCATAAATGTGTAAGAAGTGAGCAAATTAAGTAGTATGAACTCTGACAGTCCTCTGACACTGCCAGTGTAGTGTACTGGCCCACACATGCTGTACAGCATAATGATTACATTACAATCTTGTGATATTATTCAAAATGACTTCAGATAAATGAATGATAAACTAGGGGTTATGCTTCCTTTATTACAGGGCTGATAAGGTAGCTAATCAGTGTCCAAGTATATGTCATTACATAAATTATGAACCAGGGTTTGATGTGTTTTCCCCAAGAGCCGGCGCCTGAGTGTCATCTGGTGTGAGGCTGCAGCCTGAAAAATGAATTCTGAAAACAACAGTCCGTTTTGTTCCAACTGGATTAATAAATTACTAATAAATAACCTTAAAAGGTTGCGGGAGAGTCCTTTAATCTATTAGTAGAATTTCCTACCAACGAATCCTGCATTTTCTTTCAGATCAAAGATTAACTTCCCATGCAAGGAGTTGAACCCTCACGCCCCCTCTGAAGGAATGATCTTTTGACAGCTCTGCAGAGAATGAATAAAGCATTCAGATTGCTCTTCCCCTGCCTGGAATGAACCCTGGGCAGTTGGGAAAGCCTCCTGGACAGGACTGAAGCCCCCTGTAAACCACCGAGTGATTTTGGCATTTGGCAAATGCAGGTGCTCTCATCCCTCTCCTCTTCTCGGGCGGACGGACCTCAGCAGAAAGATGAATCCAGCAGAACCACTGAGGTTGGAAAAGTCCTGCAGGGTCATTGAGGTCGGCCATAAGCCATGGTCTTCTCCCCTGATGCATCCTCTCGTTCACCCATAAATATCACTTGTGATCCAACAGGATCTTTGCTGACTCAAATGTTTTACCAAAAAACTCTGCTCAGACCTGATCCTTTCAGCAGAGAGCTCAGGAGCTGCCCCTCTAGTGCTCCACGTATTATTTATGTGGAATAAAAAATCTTCAACTGCCCTGCTCTCTGGACAGTCAAACTAAGATTAGAAATAGGTATTATTTCTATACTTTTCTGAAAAAACACTCCAAAATCCTATGAATCAGGAGCAATGCATGCTTTTCCAAGAAATTTTACAACATGAAAAGAGCCTTTTGTTGTTTGGTTTTGTTTTTTTGGTTTTTGTTTTGTTTTGGGTTTTTTTGTTTGGTTTTTGTTTGTTTGGGTTTTTTGGGGTTTTTTGTTTGTTTTTTTTTGTTTGTTTGTTTGTTTTTTTTTTGGTTTTTTTTTCCCTCAGTGAAATCTGTTTAGGAAAAGTGGAGAAAAGGGGAGAAAAGGGGAGAAAAGGCTTTTTCTGTAGAACAGTCTGTTTTCTGTTGAAGGCACTTTTGGAAGGTATTTGACAATCTCTGCGAGCCCACACACTCCAGCAATGCTGAGAGCTGAGGGGACAGCATTTGACTGCAGTTACAAATCCACTACACTCAGGTCTGTCAGTCTGACAAGACTTCCAGCTTGAGTTCATCTGAAGTGCAACCGAACTGAGCACATCCAAGTGAAGATTGACTTACAGAGCGCTTGGATTTACAGATACTCCCAGCAATGTTTACACAGTTCTCTGGGTGTTTCAGCTCTAATCCTACTGCTATCAGAATTCAGTTTAAACCTTATTTTTCATTTAGTTGCTGAAATATAGTCGGAGAGTCACTTGTGACTTGAATGAGCGTAAGAGAAGGAAATGGGGCTTTTCCTTTTATTGGTGCCAAGGTGGAGCTGCTCCTGCAGTGCCCACAGGGATGGGTGAGATGTAGGATGATGATGTGGGAATAACCTAATTAGGTATTTTGAGCGGAAATTTGCTTGTCCTGGGCTGTGTTAGCAGTGGAGGTTGGTCCTCGAGCCAGTGAGCTTCTTCTGTCAGGATGAGGGGGAGTGGACTCAAAGTGACGGAGAGGAGGTTTAAATTAGACATGAGGGAAAAATTCCTTTGATTTTAAATTAGGAACTAAATTAGGAATTTTAGATTAGGATTTTTTTTTTAATTAGGAATTTTATATTTTTTAAAAAGGGTGGTGAGGCCCTGACACAGGTTGCCCAGAGAAGCTGTGGCTGCCCCTGGATCCCTGGAAGGGCTCAAGGCCAGGCTGGATGGAGCTTCAAGCAAAACTTGGTTGCATTTAATATATTCAAATTATTTTCACTGATTATGATATGCAAATGTAAGCACAAAGAATCTCCTAAAATCTCCCTCAATATCCCTGTCTCAGGCTTTAGGAACACAGCATCAGCTCTTCCCAGGAGATGTTTCTTTGGGGCTCAGTTGCAATTTGCATCAGAGGTACCAGAGACACGCAGGATGACGCCAGTGGTGGCACCAGCCCTCGAGCCCCAGTTGTCTGATTGAAAACAAGACAAAGGCAGTGAAATGGAAGAAGACAAAGAGGGCAAGAGTAGCAGCAACCCGGTAATGCCGTGTGCTGACTGAGATCTGAGCCGGGTGGCCCCGAATCGTCTGGAAGGACTGTTAAAATTTAATTCATGAAACGCTGTGCACTCTGATTGCTCCTCAACCATCAACAATTTGTCCACTTTTTTGCAGCTGTCAGAACCATCTCAGAGACTGATGAGATTTGGATGTTTTGAATAAACATCTAAATCGTGCATGTTTACCAAAATCAAATCCCAAAGTACGCAGTGCTTTCTGATCATTAGTGAGAACTCATCAGCCGTGAGCAAGAGATCAGTTCCTTCACTTTAGCTCTTCAAAAGGCCTCTCTTCAGGAAAAAAAAAAGAGCAGCAGAAAGTGAAAATTGGCCTCAACAAATACATAAGAAGGTTTTGAACCCACCATCATAGCAATGAATGAGGGTGCCTGAGAGTCCCCACGTCCTCATCCTCACTTAGCTGGGAGTCTCTGGAACTCAATATTCATCAGATGAAAAAATGTTTCAAGAAAAACTCAGAACAAGGATAAATCTTGAGCTTGGCTCAGCTGGCACATTGACTGTGTCCTGTCACTCTCTGCCCATCCAAACAGCCTTTTCGCAATCCACCTTCAGGTCCTGCAAGGCCACAATGCCTGGAGCATTCTTGTCTCCAAAGAAGCTGCAAGAGTCCTGGGTTTAGGAATCCAGGATTCCTATTTGCTCTGCAAACCTTGTGGTCCTTGCACAAGGCTCTGGGTGGGAGGGCTTTTCATGGGCATGGACCCCTCATGGGGGTGTCCCACCAGCCAAGGGCACCCCCGGCCCCTGGAACTGGGTTCCCATATCCTGAAAAAAATCACAGGAAGTCCCTTGGCTCTTTCACCCAGCCATGGACTGAGAACTGCAAACAGGAGCTTTATCGAGGAACTTCTCAAAAATGAAAAGCAAAAGCAGAACAGCCCCATTATCATCCAAAATGATGATAAATGGAAGTTTGAAAATAGGACAATTTGTTCTCATGTTGAAGCACAGGACCTGAACTGGGTATATATATATATATATATANNNNTTACTCTGTATATATATATATATATATATATATATTTCTTTTTTTTCCCACTCTTAGACTATTCTCATCAGTTGCTTCATGCTCATATTAATAACAATTAATTGTAATTTTATCCTGATATAACTATGTTGACTGAAATAGAGCCACACAGGGGATTAATTTGGTCCAGGATACTTTTCCATCACTGTATTTCTCGCCCATGTTTTTTCAGAGCGTTATTAGAATAAATTAATTTGAAAATTGTTAATTGTTCAATTGTTAATTGAAAAGTTAATCTTATTCTCCAGATTCTCCAAACAGAAAACCTCTGATTCTTCTCAGCAAATATTTACAGCCTGGGACTTGGGCAGTGAGTGAGGATGCAGCCACCACAATGGGAGGACAATGGAAATTTTAAAACCCAAACACGATATTTACAAAGTCTGTTCCACACAATGGACAATATTGTAAAAGAAAAATATAATACATGTGCACAATAAGGTGAGAGCAAATACGTTTTCATTTTTTATTTTGTTGACTAGTATACAAGGTTCTAAAAAGGGATTTTTTTTTTCTCCCTTTGTGAAGAACGCACTACAGATTTACAATACTATATTCCACTGTATACATTTGCTAACAAAAAATACCACTGCTGTATCCACACCAGTGACAAATCTGCCAGGAAGTGACTAGTTGATATGCCTTTTTATTACTGCAGCTGCCTTGTTTTTTCTAGTCAAAATAAAAGAAAATCACAGGATCCTTAAAATAATAGCTGACAGCAGGTAGTTACTGAGAAATGCATGTCCCTGGCTCTTAACTTTGTAGCATCCATCCAGATGGCAGATTAGAGGCTGGGATCTGCAGGTTGGTGACAAATACATGGGTAATAGCATTCAGCTTGCCTAACTGTAAAAGTGAATTCACTATTCCTCTTTGATTGTAGACCTGACATGTCAGATGAGAGGAGGCTCTGGAAGAAGCTGCCAAAGCAACAGGACAAATAAATGCCAGACACAAGCGCTGCTTGATGTGGGATTACAAACACTGCACCCATCATCAATTCAGATTTAGCTGCGATGGAAAGCCAGCGCTGGGGAGCGCCGCGCCAGCAGCGGCAGCTCGGGGGGCTGGCGGGTACCTGGCCCTGCAGGCAGGAGGCCCCCAGAGGCCTCTCCCCCTGGAGATTGGGCTGGCAGCGAGGAAGGAAAGCTCCTGGGATTGCCCTCCTGGCATCAGGCGCGTGGGGGGCTGAGGAGCCCCCGCCTGGTTTGCCCCTCTGCCCTTCCCCAGGCTGTGCTATCCATGGCCCAGCTTTGGAACAGCCCTCAGCCGTCTCACTCCTTCTCACTCTTCTCATGTTTTAAGAATTTACTCTCATTCATTTAATTTTATTTTAATATGATCTTCCCCTTTTATTTCTTTTCCTGAGAAGCGCAAAGCCAAACTCAGGAATGAGGCAGTTCCAGCTTGGTCCTCATCTCTTAATGCTGATTTTGCACGGTGAGAATCTTCCAGAGCCCAATTACTCCAGCCAATAATTAGCTGTGGATGCCAGCTGAAGCTCTCCGGGTTGGGCCTCACCCTCTGCATTAGTCACAGGGCACAAATCCCGTGTTGGGGGAACTTTTCATTTTTATTGCATGGAAAAAAATCCTGCTAAGAGCAGAAATTATGGTTTCTAGGGCTTCCAGTGATCCCAGTGTCACCCAGAACACCCATAATTTCAGTGCTGGAGTTGGGAACAAGATGCTGAAAAAGGCAGACCAGGCTCCCATACTGTGGGAGGAACTTTATCCCAATATTCCTGTTCCACTTCTTTAGCTCTGTTATGTTATCAAAATAAAAATAGAATGTCTCAGGTATAATTTTTCATGTCTTGTTTATTCAATGAAGATGAAGAGTGCCCTTTCTCGTGGTGGTTGGAAAGATCCAGGTAGGGAAAGTCTTTATTATAATTAATCACAGCTCAGGGGTTCACATTCAGAGTTGCCTTCAAACTCCAGGCTGCTCTTCCTTTGCCAGGAATAAAGCACTATCCATTGAAGCCAGCTTTTTAAAAAGTAAAGGTTATGTAAATCTCAGGAAATCCCACTTTATATATGGATTTATTCAACAGGTGTATGTAGGATAAGATGAAAAAACATGGCAGATTAAAAAAAACCCTGTTTAAATAGAATAAATAAGTATAAATGCATATTCTAAAATGTCTATTTGTGATTGTGTATTTTGCCTTGACTTGTGACATCCTCTCTTCCTATAGAATCACGGAATATTCTGAATTGGAAAGGACCCATTAGGATTTTCCATTCCAGCTCCTGGCCCTGCACAGACCCCCCAAATTCCCACCCTGAGCATCCCTGGAGCAGTGTCCAAACTCCCGGAGCTCTGGCAGCCTCAGGCCGTGCCCATTCCCTGGGGAGCCCGGGCAGTGCCAGCACCTCTGGGAATGCACCTTTCCCTAAATCCACCCTAACCCTGCCCTGACACAACTTCAGGCCATTCTTGGCAGCTTCTTTACACCGCTACTTTTGCTCTTCTGTCCTTATTTTACTACTTAGATGGCGAATTGTATTGAAAAGCCAAAGCAAGAAAGACAATGAAAGTTCAGTGTCAAGCTGTTGACTAAAATTTTCCAAAAACCAAGTCCCTCTTTCCTGAAAATTTTCCAAAAACCAAGTCCCTCTTTCCCGATCATTGAGGAATTAGCTGGGACTACTGCACAGCTATCACTTACACCCTGAAAAAAGTCATCCTCATGTTGTTCTCTTCCTCCAGGAGGACTTGAGTCCCCCCAGCCCATCTTCCAAAGGCTCAGGAGTCCCAGAAATGAAGGTTAAGTCGTGCTTTACATCTCACAGAATTCTGGCTTAATTCAGGGGATTTAAAGCTGTGTTAGAGGAAGCAGAATTAGGCCTAACTCTGCAATCTTTGCTCAAAATTAAAGCTCAGCAGATGAGAACGAGCTCTTTTGTTTTTCTCGTTGTATTAAACCCTTATCTTCCCCATCTGAAAAAGCTTTTGCAGATCAAGCAAACCTGCAGTTCCATCAAATTGCTCTGTGTTGCTGCAGTGAAAACTGAGGATTATTCTATTTAGATCAACCAGCTGAAAAGTTGTATAAAGAAGTCAAAATCCAAAATCTTTTTAAGAGAATGCAGGATAATGACTGTATCTACCAGATTTTGTATTGATAACGGTTTCATGTTTCACTCAATTTGCTCTGATATTTAAAGCACAGCCCTTCCTCACCTCCCCTTAGCACCTACACAAAGTTTCTTTGCTGAAGATCTGCTTTTCCCAGAGCTGATAAATTGCCCACAACTCTCAACATTCCTGCACCGTTTTTATCCTAACTGATACTGATGCTCAAATAATTCTGTTTACCAGCAAGTCATCTAATCATCTCTTTACATAATCATATTTATATTAAGGAGACAGGAACAATTAACTTTGTTTTAAGTGTAGTTATTTGAAATACAGTAGTGGCAATATCTGCCAGAAGCAAATAAACATATTAGCAGGAAATGCTTAAATGATCTGGATAACCCTATGAGCCAGCATAGCAGGTGGTAATATCCTGTTTTTAAATTACATTTCAGCAAGTGAACATAATAAATCCTCTTGTGTTATATATTTCGCTGGTAGCAACTTATACTCACATTATTCTATTTGACCTCATTACTGCTAATCATTATCACATTTTTAATAGCTGCCACTGTGAGTGAAACAGTTAATACAGTATTTCTTGCCGAAAGAGAGCCTGTCAGGTTATTGATGACAAATTAAAATTAATAAAGAAGATCTGTGTTGAATTTGAGGGAATGGAATAACTGCGAGCATCCAGATGATTGGAAAGGCCTCTGGGGTGCTCTGTGAAGAGTAATGTTTTTGGTGTACGTGTATTGTCTTGAAAGGAACGCTAAAACTGCCAAATCTCTGCTTTTGCCTGGAAGACTCCCTGAAATAGGAGCTGTATTCTTTTGGCCCTCATCACATGTAATTTATCCCTGGGAGAGTTATTTCCTGCTCTGTACACCTCCGCTGGCTGCTGCAATAACAGCCCGTTGTTGGGGCTCCGCGCTTTTATTTACCTCGCTGAGGATCTTTACAAGAACCATCACCGCCAGGGCCAGATGAGGCAGTAAACAAGTAGAACTCCAATCCTGAATTCCTGCCCCTGCTCCTGGCTGGAAATTTAGTCTATTGCTATTTAGTTAAAACTTTCTGGGGCTCTCCAATCCTCCTCGCAGCGGCGGCAAAGCATGGCTGCCCCGTACCTGGGCCGCGGCGCTGACGGCGGGTACCGGGTGCTCACTAACTGGTTCTATAAAAAATTAATGCATTTACATATCCTCTGAATGCTCCTGCTCGTGTTTATTAGAGGTGAGGGCTCTGTGGGGAGAGGGCGGCATGGCGGGAGCTGTTCCCTGTAGAGGAGGGGCCGTTCAAGGCCATCCCGAGGTCCTGAATTAATTGCGTGTCGCGGTATTAGCTCAGTCCTTAGCAGACAGGAGCCCACACCGCAGAATCACCACACATAATTTTGACTGTGCCCAGGAGGCAGACCAGGGAGACTGAATTATCTCTTACCAAAAGAGAAAGTAGTCCTTTGAGGTCAACGGCGGAGGTCGTTGGTGGGTCAGCGCGCAGAAACGCCAATGCGAGATCTGCCCTAAAAAGGGAAAAAATAATGGGCCAATTACCGCGCGTAAGCAACTCGTGCAGAATTCCCTCACACAAAGGGGTTTTTCTTCTGGAATAGAGAGGGAACCAGCAGCAGGTAACAGAAGTAGCATTGCGGGGAAGGTGCTCACATGAATTTTTTGGAAAGCAAAATAGAAGGTGTTGCCATTGATTGCTTGGGAGGCGTAAAGTGGCTGTGTGGCGTCTGCCAGATTCATCCCTGTTTTCTCAGAGTATGAAACAAAGCTCTGGTGGGTCACAGGCTCTGCTGGTCACTGATACTGGTACACTTTGCATACAAAAAGGTGACATCTTAACTCTAAAGCACCACCCAAAAGAGGAACAGCCAAAAATAGGGTTTTCCCTTTTAGGAGTTAAGCTTCTTTTAGAAGTTTTGTTTCTTTTAGGATTTATTGAGAAGCAGCTCTGTTTGGAGTGGGGAAAAAGTTAGGAGTTGTAGACAAGTGGAGCAAGCTTGGCAGGTATAAATTGTGCCTCAAGGTTCAGCTACAACAAACCCTTTTCCCACTGCTGGCCTGAGACATGGTCCTTTCGGAGTCCCAGCACTCAGCAATTAATACACAATTAAAAGATGTCAGGGCAGGTTTAGGTCAGAAAAGGTTCTCCCTCAGAGGGTGCTGGCACTGCCCAGGCTCCCCAGGGAATGGGCACAGCCCCGAGGCTGCCAGAGCTCCAGAAGCATTTAGACAGCTCTGCCAGGGATGCCCAGGGTGGGAATTCGGGGTGTCCGTGCAGGGCCAGGAGCTGGATCGATGATCCTGGTGTGTTCCTTACACCTCAGGATATTCCATGATTCTGTGATTTACACCTCCTTCTGCACCTACAAATGCACCTACTCGCACAAGATTAAAGGGCACCGAGAGCCCCAGCGCGGAAGGCAGAACTTGTGTGGTTGGCAAATACCACTCCAATTGCTCAGCTGGTGAAATTTGAAATAAAAATATAGGAAATGAGGAGTTAATTCAATTAAACATTTTCCCACCCACATTTTACCTTTCCTCACCACTCAGGGGAATCATTCATGGAAAGTATATCACCAGCAGACTTATTTTTACCATTATTTTTAACTTAATGAGTATACCTTCCACATCAGAGGGAAAGTACAAAGGTTAAATTTTACATTAAGAGCACATTGCAACATGGTATGCAAATATCCCTATGCAAATCTAGAGCCGGCAGAAGATAAATGTGTTTTATTTTTAACCAGTTAACTATGACTGTGAAGTATGGTGCAAGATATTCAGTAGTTTCATTTTATATCTTTCTTGTAAATAATGCATAAAGTATGTAGATGTTGTCAAAATATGATGAAGCTATTAGCTTTATAGTTTTCATAGTTAAGAATGTGTTCAGCATGTAGCTCCTAATAACTCATTTCGAAATGCAGACACCATTATAAAATATTTCTTGTTCAAGTGAACGTTATCATGTGACATAATGATTTTGCTTAAAACCAAGTTAAATGAGGAGTAAAATTAAACAATATTGCATGAATTGTGTTTGACTAATTTTGTGTCACATTATATTAGCCGAGCTTTCAAAATATGTGTTAATGACAAATAGTGTAAGCTCCTAACATACTTTATATGTCTGTAAAATCACCCTTAAGTCATTAGCTTTTAAAGGTTCATTTTGTTTGCAGTTTTTGTAGCCACTGGCTTTTTAGTGATTACTTTTGTCTATGAAACTAGACATGATTAAAAAAGAGATATTTTACATAAGTCTTTGGGACTTATTGCCATATTATGGGGGCATAGTGTGTGCATTAAAACAATGCCTAATAATTGATGAGCTCTACACTTTGGAGGTAAACAGAGTTAAGGGCGAATTTTAATGTTTACATCATATTTACATAAGAATCACGCTGAGCTCTTAATCAACAGATTGTTTCTTTTATGTCTGGATTTATCCCTTCCCTGCTACAAAAATCTTTCATTCCAAAGGCAACAAGAATACTGCAGATCTCCGGGTTTAATTTGAGAATTGTAACATCACAATCTCAGAGGGGTCTGGGTTGGAAGGTCTCTGAAGATCGTCTCCACCTCAGGCTGTTGTGGGCAGGGACACCTTCAACCAGCACAGATTTTCCAGTGCTCCATCCAGCCTGGCCTTGGACACGTCCAGGGACGGGACAGCCATGGGAATGCCCAGATTTGTTTCAATAAGACAAGTGCTTACTTTTGGTGTGCTGTAAGTCCACCAGAGTTTAGGAGTGGGGACTTGCAGCGTTCACAGCACAAGTGGAGAAGCTTCTTTAGAGTTCTTGTCTCTGAGGTGGCTGTTTATGTTATATTCATTAGATAACATTTAATAGCACATATTTTATATATAATTATAATTATACAGATATAGATATATCGACATATACACAGGCACATTATATATATTATATAATGTGTACATATATTTTTATGAATTAAATATGTCTATATATACATTTATATATGCATCTACAGATATCTGTATATATTCAAATATATGTGTGTATATATATATATGGATAGATATCTAGATATTTATTATATATTGAGAGAAATCTATGATGTATATGATATCTATCTAAAGGGGTCACATTGCTAAAACAGAGCAGGGTAAAAATCTGCACCAGCTGCTTTTCTGGATGGGATTCTGCACATATCCAAGCCTTCACAGCCCAATGGACATCTCAGTCTTTATTTAGCCATTTTCTTGAATTTGTCTGTTGTTTTCTCCCCCTCTGTCCCATCGCAGGGACTTCAGTGAGGTGTCTGCCCCAGCACTGGTGACTGGGAAACACAGATTGGTCTTTCCAGGCAGGGACAGCCCCAGCTCTCAAGCCTCTCCTCCGAGGGAATAAAAGACTCTTTATGTGGTGATCTCTTCCTATGTACATTTAGCTATTAAAAAAAAAAAAAAAAGGCCTGTAATTATTCTGGATGGCTGTGGGAGGTAAGGGCAGGACACTGATGGGGGTGGGAAGGGGCAGGAGAAGGCAGTGTGATGTTTTTCAGTGTTCCAATTCTCAACTTCTTTGATAAAACCTTCATTCTCCCCACCCTACCCCGGTGCCTTAGAAAGCTACAGCTTTATCTCCAGAATTCTCCCTCTGGACACTTGTCAGAACAAAGAGTATGGACTTTGCATATCATTTATCCTCTTGTATATAAGGAGCTTGTCACATCTTAATGTTGAACCTCACCAGAGAGCAGACCTCTCGAGCACTCCGAGCTCTGCTTTGCATTTGGGTGGGAAGAGCGGATCCGCGGGGCCGCTCCAGCTCCTGCTGAGCCCAGGGCTGTCCCTGCTCCTGCCGTGCCACACGTGCCATGGGCTCCCTGCCGTGGAAGAGGGGCGCTGACAACGGTGGGCTCTGCTGGAAATCACTTCTAGGTGGCCAGATTCCTTAATTTGCTGCCCGCACCAAACTCCTGGTGTGCTTTTCTAGCATGTCTGTGATGCTAAAGTGGCTTCTTTGGCAGCTCAATAAGGGCATTGAGCTGGTGCTATTTGTGCCCATCCTTTGGAATAATTAAAAAAAAACCAACCAAACAAACAAACAAAAAAACCAACCTAAAATTGTGTTGAACCTAACCTGAATTCATTTTGTGTAAACGCGCTGGTATATAGCCATGGTTTGTACCCAAAGCTCTCAGAATAATGATTCTGTGGCCATTTTTTTGGTGTGGAAGGAAGAGTTTATCATCCCCAGGGGGAGTTGTGCTGGCAGGAGACAGGGAGGATGTGGATCCTGTGGCTGAGGAGGGAGAGGCTCCCCTGGGCACTCATCCAGGGTTGAGGTCCCAGTCTGGCACTGGGGGGGAGAGACACTCCATAAAGTGCCAGGGTGAAGAAATGTGGCATTAACATCTCTCTGCTCTTTCAGTTCCTGAAAATAAAGGTCACAATGAGGATGTTTTACAGTGGGAGAAACTGAACATTCCTGATGATCACTGAGGGAAGAGGATCCTCAGCCATTAGGGATAACACAGCTTCCAGCTGAAGCTGTTTCCTTATCCGTGGGACTTTCCTGCAAGGCACTTGGCTCTCTAAGCCCTTTGCATACCAAAATATTTAATAGCAGAATTTTGTTACCAGGTGAAATCCATTCTGAGTACTGGTGGGTTTTATGTGAGTGCCATGCCAAAATATTTAATAGCAGAAATTCGTTACCAGGTGAAATCCATTCTGAGTACTGGTGGGATTTGTGTGAGGGCCACTGAGATCCCTTCACTTTGCTGAGCTCCAGATTAGTCACGTGGCAGCTCTGTGGCTTTCCTGACGATTTTCACAAGAGAAAAGCTGTCAGGGAGGATGCTGAACACCAGAATGGCTGGAGAGGGGCCTGATCATGTTGGTGAATACTCTGCTGGCTCCTGATTAATTCTCTGGGTTCCATCGATCCCGGAGCACCACTGGCTGTGCCACGGTGGCACCCTGAGCTGATTGAACTGGTTATTTCCACAGCTATTTCTGGGAGATCAGCAGGAGAAAAACAAAGCAGGTGAAATGGATAGCTCGCAGTGAAGCTGTTTAAATATTTATAAAACAGTTAGCTAAGATTCAGGATCCATTTAACATAGCCAAATTTGATATGTTAAGATGAATAATTGCTCTTCTGCAATGCCATTCCATTTATTTATTTATTTCGTCCTTAAAATCTTATCACTACTTGGCCAATGACTTGAAGAAAGATTTGGGAAGTCCTGTATTGTCCTGGGATCAGACTCTGAATGATTACAAAATATCAATCTGAAATTAGGCCTTTTTTTTTTTTTTTTTTGGAAAGAGTTGTTGATTTTATTTTCTGTCCTGAGATCAGAATTTGGAAATGAAAAAGGAAAAGGAAAGAAGAGAAGAGAAGAGAAGTGAAGAGAAGAGAAGAGAAGAGAAGAGAAGAGAAGAGAAGAGAAGAGAAGAGAAGAGAAGAGAAGAGAAGAGAAGAGAAGAGAAGAGAAGAGAAGAGAAGAGAAGAGAAGAGAAGAGAAGAGAAGAGAAGAGAAGAGAAGAGAAGAGAAGACTCTTATCTACCCAAACAAGATCATTTCAAGGAAAAACAAAATCAGTAATTTATTTCCAAACCAGAAAATCAGAACATTGCAACAAGAAAGAATCCATAAATTAATTTAGAAATAGCTTTTAAAATTAAGATAAAAGCTGTCAATTTTTTAGAATGCGAGAGTTACATCTGAAGGAAATTATTTAATGTTTTAAATTCACCAGTGCTCCCCAGACCCTGTAGTACAGCCCAGTGTATGCTTAGAAAGAGCTACTTCATCTATTTAATTAAGAGAAACTACTATCAAAGCAGATTTCGCATTTAAAATTCGTGTTTAAACTTCTCACAGATTAAGTGAGCTTAAACAGTTGCTATTCCTGACTTTAACAGCATTATAAAATACATTAGAGATTGAGAGGATAAAATTCTGCCATGTTAGGTTATAACCTAACTGCTATTTGCAGTTGTAAGGACTACTAATGGCGCAGGGACAAGATTTATTATAGTAAAGACATCCTGCTTAACATTACCCTTGTCATTCCATTAATAATGACTGCTTATGAGCCATCTCGTTGGCATCTTTGTTGTCCTGAAAACTTAAAACTCACAGCACAATTCTTTACGATGTGCTACATTGCCCCCTCTGGGTATTCCTGACCATTATCCCATTTGGTTATATTCAAAACTGCTGCCTCCTGAGAGAGCATTAGGGCCGACCTTTAACCCTGCAATATTCTTGGTTCAAATGGCGTAATAACATGTAGTGAATATTTACAAGCATACTTATACTATAATAGAGTACTGCTGTGAACATTAGCACATATTTTCTGCTCAATCAGGCTTTGATGTAGAGCTTGGCTTGTACCCTGGAGAAAATGCAGTCCCCAATAAGCTGTGCTAGTGAAACACCCTTGAACCTGCACGGCTCCTGCCAGGCAGAGCTCTGCCATGCCCATGAGCAGGGACACTCAGCCCTGTGCCCAGCAGCGCTCGAGGTCTGAGGCAGCCCCCGAGGGGGAGGCACAGCCCCTCCTGTGCTACCGGGGGTTTTGCTGGCCTTGGGACAAGGTGATCCCATCCACGAAAGGCGAGGCAGGGTCGTGCATTCTCCTGTGGTGGATGGCAGGGATCATCCAGTCCCACTCCTGGCCTTGCTCAGGACACCCCAGCAGTCCCACCCTGAGCCTGGGAGTGTTTTCCCGGCCCTCCATGACCTCTGTCCTGAGAACCTGTCCCAGTGCCCGACTGTGACCTCAGAGCAGAGATCCCCAGGGCTGCAGGAGCAGCGTTTCCCCTGCCCTCTGTTTCCTGGTGGCCCTGGGGTGATTCCAAGGCACGCCTCTGGCTTTCCTCTTCTCTCTGCATCCTGGCCAGTGCCACCCTCCAGGGCTGTCCCTCTCCTTGCCATCAGCCCGTGCACCAGCCCCAGTTGTCTCTGGGGGATGCTGAAGAGCCCTGGCAGTGCCCCTGTGCATGGGGCAGGATCCCAGAGCAGCATCTCTCCCTGCACATCCCACGCTGGCTGTGCCAGGGTGCTCCAGGGGAGCTGCTCTCCAACCGTTCCACTCCTGCCCTCCCCTCCCCTCCTCAGAGCTTCAGCCTGACGGGGCAGAGGTTCAGCCCTCATGGCAGGCGGTGGCAGATGATAATTTCACAACAGCCCTGGGGATTGCACTTGAGGGCTCTTTTATGTTCACAGGTGAACATCTCTGCTTTTCTCAACAGGAGAGAGTTTTGCTTTCCACATGGCCTTGTGTCAAGCTGTCCTTCCTCTGCAATTAACATCAATTAGCATCCTTCTCTACCTGGCTCCTGCCCTGCCCTGATGGGTGTGGATCCATCTTCTCCAGCCCAGCTGCACCAACCCGAAATATCCCCAAAGCCTCTTCCTCTCCACTTTCCCTCTGTCCAGCATGAGCTGTCCCTCGCCAGCCCCCAGCAAAGCCCTCCCTGGATGGAGGCAGGGGGGTGTCCAGAGAGGGTCACTGCCCCAAGCCCTGGGGATTGGAGCAACCTGGACCACGGCAGGGGGTTGGAACGAGAGGATCTTCCAGCTCTTGGAATGGACTCTGCAGGGAATTGGTGCTGGAGCCCCCACCCCTGGAGGTGTTGAAGGAAGGCCTGGCTGTGGCACTCAGCGCTCTGGTCTGGGTGACAAGGTGGGGACAGGGCACAGGCTGGACTCGGTGGGCCTGGGGCTGTTTTCCAGCCTCACTGATTGTGGGATTCTGCCTCTTCCAACCCAAACCACTGTGGAATCCCATGGTTCTGTGACATGCATTGCTTCTGCTTGACACACTGATGAAAACTAGGGCATGGAAAGGGTAACCCAGCCATGTTAGCGTCTTTAATATTAATTGGGTGTAGGTTTTTCTAAGTTTGTTCCCCTCCATCACTGTTTTCTCCTTCCTTAAGGACAAGACAATTATTCCAATTTGTTATAAATCCACTTTTGCCGTGCTTTGCTCTCTGTTTCCTGTTTCTGTAATGTGCCCTGTGGAGATTTGATTGCGAGCGCTAGTGGTTTTCTTGTGAAAGTTTTCTGATTTTCAGGGCTTGGAGGAGAAAGGGTCACTTCTCAGTTTTGTTGGTTTATGAGTGTGTTGTTAATCTGCTTAGAAGAGTCCAGCACAGAGCTAACGTGAGCGTTTGAAAGAAGAGTCTCTTGTGGTTATGAGAAACTTTGACTGGGCAATATCTGTCTGTCTCCAGCCAAAGTCAGAATAAACCTTCCCTATTTTCTAGGTGTAACTTATAAACCTGTTACCGTTTTTGCATTAAAATCTTCCTATACAAAGGAGATGTCCATTTTTTGATATTTTATTCATAAGATCCCTCAAGGTGTCATTGAAATTCTCTCAGTCTTTCATCAGCATGATCCACTCTTGGAGGGTACACCTGCACAATAGATGAAATGGTTGTCCTCGGAGAATAATGGCAGCCATCCTGATATTAATTTGGTTCCAAGTAATTATCAAGTTCATCTCTTTCAGTTTGCTGGGAAAGTTTTTCTTCCTTTTGACTTTCTTACTTTTTTTTTTCTTTCTTTCTTTTTTTCCCTGTTCTAAATAGAATTAGCTGGGCTTGTTAGTGCTGCTCCAGACTCTCCACAGACTGATCCTTTTCTCTGGGACTTCAGCTCGGGTTGATACCTTCAGCTATGATTTTTTTGTCCTGGAATTATTTTTATTGTGTGTGTGAGGACCAACAATGGGCCAAACAGAAATTTGCCCCCAATGGGGATAGTTAATGCTGGTAGGAAAATTAAAAGCATTTAATCACTTCTGTGCAGGCACTGCTCTCAGCTACACCCCTGTGGGTGGACAGTCAGGTTCAAGTCAGTGGTGGCCTCTCTCCAGACCATTTAGATGCTTTTTCTATAATAATACTGAAAAATACAGCCAGAACATGCTCACAAATACATCTCTGCTGGGGACAAACCCCTCTCCTTGTCCTGCAGAGCTGTGTGACCAAACCTTTCTCCAGCAAGGCTGGTGATGGTGGAAGGACCCTTCCAAAACCTTCACAAAATTCTTGAGAAGGTCTTTCAGTGATGAATATTTCCGAACTTACCATGGTGCATCAGCATTTAGGGGCTCGTTAGAGCCGAGGCTCAGCCCTGTCCATCCCACAGCATGGGTCAGGCTGGAAGGGATCCCTCTGGGTCACCTGGCCCCAAACCCCTGCTCAAGCAAGGCCACCCCAGAGCACAGGGCACGGGATTGTGTCCAGAGAATTCTGGAATATCTCCTCTGAGGACACTCCACACCCGCTCTGGGCTCTGTTCAGTGCTTGGTCACTGCACAGGGAAGAAGATTTTCCTCATGTTCAGGTGAACCTTTCTGCCTGCTGCCCTTTTCCTAAGAGGCTCTTTGGATGCCAAAAAAACCCCCCACAAAACCAAGGTGAGCCTCTGGAAAAGTTGAAGAAGACCTTAAATCCAATTAAAGCCCTGCAGCCCAAGGCCTGAGGGGTGCAGAGGAGTCGCAGGGAGCAGCCCTGGCTGCGTGTTGGGGTCTCTCCTGTTCAGCCCATCCTCTTGCACGCCTGTGTGAGGCGTTTGCACATCTCTGCCTGCAATGACTGAGACAGAAAAGCCAGTTTAAACAGATGTTATCTAGGGAAAAAGAATAAGGTGGTGGTTTTTTTTGGGTTTTTTTGGTTTTTTTTTATTATTTGGGAAGTCTTGCCCATGGGTGCTGCTGCAGCACAGGGGTCTGGGCAGAAGAGGAGCCCAACAGCATTCTCTGGATTATTAGGGATTTCTCCTTCTTTCCCCTGGCTCTTGCCAACCAATTTGTAATTTGAAGGAAGCCTGCAAGAAATTTTGTGTTTTCTTCAATTCTCTCGGTTTATTTCTGCTCCCATCACTCTCCTTTTCCCCCCATTGGCAGTAAATCCTTAGGCTGAGCCATCCATTTATTAGAGGCTGGCAGTTGTTCAGTCTGCCAGTGTCCAGTGATCTGTTTTTAGCTGCCAATAGTGCAGCATTAACAAATCTCTTCTGATATTTATCTGTGGCGCTGCCTTTTGTTAAATGAAGAACACAAAGTTTTGGACACTCTGTATTGGGAGTTTTATTGCATCAGGTAGGGCACTTAAAACTTCCCTCCAATATTTTTCCAGCCTGGCATAACACCCCCATTCCACAATGCAGCTTCTTCCTATTTATTTTACAGACGCTGCTTCCTGAAAAAGGAAGGTTTGCTGGGAATAATCCTTGTTCCTTTCCTGAATATTTTATAGAAAATTCTCAAAATTATGGAAACAATGGGAACAATATATAATATAATGGGAACAATGAATTGATCTGATTTTTTTCCCAATTGATCTGATTTTTTTCCTGTTTTCCTCCTGTGGAATTATCTCCACTTTTATGTGGAAAAGTGCTTTGCATCCCTGTAGATGTTCCAACGTCTGGGGGTTTTGTCAGAGGAAGGATTCAGGCCACAAGTCTGAGCTCATTCAGACCAGCTGCACACCAGCACAGTGCCATGGATACCTAATTTAGAAATTATTTATTTTATAATTATCATTTATTTATTAATTTCATCACTTGTTTTCATTTAATTATTTATTTATCCCTTTATTTTTAAGGGTTGGAGAATGGAGTCGGTTACAAACTGGTTTAACATTAGTAAACATTCACTTTATAATTGTGTTTTACCTTCTTTTTGTTTTGTTTTGTTTTGTTTTGTTTTGTTTTGTTTTGTTCTGGTTTGGTTTGGTTTGGTTTGGTTTGGTTTGGTTTGGTCTGGTTTGGCTTTTTTGGAGAATTTCGGTGGCTTTAATTAATCAGCCTACAAATGGATTGGAGAAATGATACATTTCACAACACATCTTTATCATTTTCAGCCATCATATACTTAAATTGCAAATTCTCCTGAACTGTAACCCAGTGTCTTATGGCTCCTGATTCTACATTTCCCCGCAGATCTTGTGCCTTCAGTGGTGTCAGACTGCAGGATGTGACTGTTAATAAAAGGGATTAAACTGCGCCAAAGCCCCGACATTCAAATGACGTTGAGGGTCTGATTTAAGACCACCAAGACAGAAAACTGAGGAAGGAGAAGCTCTGTAGGTTTGTGCCATGGGCTGGGCTTGTGTGCAGCAATGGGAGGCAGTCGGAGGGCCCCGTGTGATAGGACAAGGGGAACGGCTTAAAAATGGAGGAGGGCAGGGCTGGGTGGGATTTTGGGATCCAGGAATTGTTCCTGGCAGGGTGGGCAGGGCTGGCCCAGGGTGCCCAGAGCAGCTGGGGCTGCCCCTGGATCCCTGGCAGTGCCCAAGGCCAGGCTGGAGCCTGGGGCTGGAGCCCCTGGGACAGTGGGAGGAGTCCCTGTCATGGCAGGGGGCACTGGGGGGATTTGGGGTCCCCTCCCAAGCCAAACCAGTTTGGGATTCTGGGATTCCTTAAGGATCACCTGTAATCTGTAATGCAAACCACAAGACTCTTTCTACAACTCTCCTGCTCTTGTTGAGGTCTGAGCAGGCACAAATGTGGCAAAGGCGCTGAGCCCGGCACATCAAAATTTATCAACCAACCAAAAACTTGTTCTCCTTGATGTTCTGCCCAAATCTGGCCAAAAACCAAATTACTGGCTGACAGGACAATTTTCTGTCTAATTTCAAGTCCTACTTTTGACTCTGGAAACTTTTCCATCAGGCAGCTTCAGCATCCTCCTTGTTCGGAGGTGTCCGGCAGCTCTGGCCCACTGGTTCTGTTTCAGAGAACCACATCACTGACCACAGAATGAGATTTTGCCTGGAAAACACCTGGCAGGTGATGGATCCCACCCAGGCAGTGCCAAGCCCCCTCCTAAACCATATCCCATCCATGTCCTATCCATGTTTTCCAGCCCTGCCCGCTTCCTGGCAGTCAGGGGTTTCCCTGATTGGAAACTCCACTGATCGATGCGAGAGGCAGAAGCTCCAATAAATCCAGCCTGCCACAGGCACCATCCAGAAGGGAGCTTTTCAGGCTGAGATGAGCTTTGGCAAATCTATCAGCACGTGGGGAGGGGTTGTAAATGAGGGAATTGCAGTCGCTGTTAACGTTGCTCTGTAATGTTCTCTGACTCTACACCCGTAATTTTAATTCCCAGAAAAAGGCTCGGATGCCAAGTGCTTTACAGGCACAGGAATGACTTCCAACAAACTTGAGTAAGTTATAAAGATATCAGGCCTGCAATGGCAAAAGGATTGGATGTGTTTTCTTGCACTTGAAATTCAAAATATCCTCTATTTGGCTATTCAACAGTTTTTCCTCCCTCCTCTAATATTTTTCTTTCTTTTTTTTTTCTCTTTTTTTTTTTTTTTTTAATTTATTTTAATTTTATTTTACCTGACCATAAAAATATGTATATTTTCTCCAAATCCTATGTTTAAAAGCATGGAAAGCACAAGCCTGGAACCCTTTTCCTGGAGGATGGCATTTACTGGAGCTGTCTGGTGTGCATCTTTCCCTCTTGGGCTCATCCTCTTGCTGATTCTTCCAAGTTTTGTGAGAGGTTGTTGCTATGGCACAGACCTTGCCGACGATTTAATGACCTTTGCTACTTTGCATTAAAAAGTTTCACTAATCTCCTGCTCCAAATCTCAGCTGTGTTGGAGCCAGGGCCTTGGTTCAGAGCTCTGTTCCCAGCAGTGAATTTCCTTCAGGATTCACAGAACCACACGAGATATTTTCTTCTTTATCTTGGGCAGGTCATGCCTGGTGACACTGTGCTAAATATACTGAGTTTTAAATACATCCCAAAGGTCTTGGCTATGGAATCCCTCAGGGAGTTCAGGGATGAGCTGTGGGAAGGGGGGCACCAGAGCCTCCACGCCCCTGTTAAGAGCTGAACTTCTGCAGGTTGGGTATTTTGGGGTGCTGTGGGGCTCAGGACAGAACATCTGGGGTCACTAAATGGGATTACACTGCCCTGGACCCTCTGGGTGCCTGTGCTGGAACGTGGGAGAGGATCAGGTCCTTCCACCTCTAATGGATTCCAGCTTTGTTCAGATTTTTTTCTTCTTTTTTTTCTTTTTTTTTTTTTTCTCGTTTTGTCCCTGATGCCTTTTTCCTGCAGAAATAGCTGTTTATAATCAGTTTAATGCAGATAAAACCATTACTTCTTCACTCTTCAGAAACTCTTTATGCTTCTTAATTAAAGCCTTTGTCTGAACACAAAATAATTAATACATAAAATGAAGCAGAGGGAAAGAATCGACTGTGAAACCAGTCACTCAGTTGTATATTTAAACAATATTTAATCATTAGAGTAACACAGTGCTTGCACTTTTGGAAAGAAAACAAGCCTTATACTTCATGTTTATTTAACACTTTGACTAGTTCATTCTTGGAGGTATGAAATGAGGCTTATAGAGTGCCAGAGCAGTAAATCAGACGTTCTGAAAATTACTAGGTCTTAAACAGTAGTGTCATTTTAAACCTAAACAGTTCAGTGGTGCACCAGCACATAAAAGTGACCTCTTAGAACAACATCTACTGTTTACACTGAAAGGTGAGGCAAGGAAATAAAAGCAAGGCATAAAATATGGAGCAGTGAGGATGGCATTCACTTGTGTTCCTGCCTCTGTTCGGGATGCTGGCGGGTGTGATGGCTTCCATGGAATTAATGCATTAAAGATAGTCCATTGGAAAAAAAAAAACCAAAAAAAAGTCATGGATATCACATATGTGCACAGACCAACTGCGTGCAGCCAAAATTTTGGGCAGCTTCTCACAGCCAAGCACTTTCCACCTGAGCATTCACCCGGATTTGAAACCCCATTCGGGCTGGGGCCGCGGCTGCTCGCTTTGCAGCAGTGATCTCGTGAAAGGATTCCTTGTCAGGTATATTTGCAGAGGAAAAAAAACCACACGGATTCAAAGCAAATATTGCGTTTCTTTTGTGCAGAGCTGGTGCTGAATGTTTGGACTGTGGCTGTGATTTGCACTTTGCAAGCACAAAGGCGCTGCTCCCCCCCCGCCCAGGTTTGGTACGGGTTTTTATAAACCCTGCTCCACACTTGGCTTCTGAGCACACAACAACCACACAGCTGGCCTCAAAAGCCAACTTTTTTTTTCTTTTTTTT
>VWZN01001369.1:603124-613850 GCA_013396955.1 Regulus satrapa | reverse complement strand
TTATATTTACCTGCTGGAGCAATTCCAGAGGAGGCCATGGAGATGCTCCAGGGCTGGAGCCCCTCTGGAGCCAGCCTGGGACACCTGGGGGGGCTCACCTGGACAGGAGAAGGCTCCAGAGAGAGCTCAGAGCCCCTGGAAGGGCCTGGAGGGGCTCCAGGAGAGCTGGAGAGGGACTGGGCTGGAGGGACAGGACACAGTAATGGCTTTAATCTGACAGAGATTTGGATGGGATTTTGGGCAGGGATTGTTTCTGGGAGGGTGGGCAGGCCCTGGCACAGGGTGCCCAGAGCAGCTGCCAATATCATAAAGTTTTTAAGGCTATGAACTGCCAGAGTGGGTGTTTCAGAGGCTGGGGACCAAAGGTGAAATCTCTGCTGAGACAGAACTTCTGAATTCAAGAACTGCTCCCCTAGGAGCAGGTAATGCTGTTTATTTCCCTGTTACATCACATCAAGGGCCTAATGAAGAGGAGTGATGGGTTTAAATTTGAAGAGCACATGGAATGTGATTTTTATTAGGTTGGATCCTGAGTGAACAGAACATTGAAACTGTAATTATGAATATTTTACAAATGTGAACCTTCAATTAACTGTATCAGCTGTGTTTGTGAACTATGGAGAACTTGCATTATTAATGAACACACAAGGTTAATATTAGTTTATTTATCATTTGGAATATGGCTTTTGAGTTAATCATACAAGTCCTGCCACGCTCAATTTTGATTAATGCAGGAAGTTCAAGCAGGCTTTGTTAAACAAATATTTATTATGTGTGATGTATTATAAAGTAATAAAGCATTTTTTCTCCATCTCAGGTCCTATATACAAACACCTCCCGCTATGGTGAAGACTTTAGCATGTAAGCAAACATCCTCTGGTTATGAGGACAAAAATAAACCACGAGGCCCTCCTGTGTGATTTTTTTTTTTTTAAATTTTATTTTAAATTCTGATTTAATCCCTCTTACGTAGAGGAGCTTGCAGTGTCCTGCAAAGTGCTCTGGACCCCCAGAGGGTTTGATGTGCAGATTGGTATTGAAGATGTTTGCTATAATTCATCCCATTCCTTCTACTTTTACTCCATTTCAGTGCAGTTGAAGGATTGGGCTGCTGTAAAGTCCAACACCATTGGTAGCACGGCCAAATTATTCCAAATAATGAAGAGTTGCAACAGCTAGAAGAGAATTTAGGGAAGTTTTGTCTCATGCTCTGCTGGCCTGAGGAATGCAGTGGCAGGGCCTTCCATCAGATCCCATTTGGGATGGAAGGAGGATTTGGGATGTGAATTTTAAAAACATGATTTGCCATTCAATTTTTCTGCATTGCAGCATTGTCAGCCACAAAGCTTTGACAATTGAGAGTGAAATCTGATATTGTTAAGAAGGCCAAGCCTGGTTTGGTTCAGAGAAGAGTTGAGACTTCACCTAAACCTCAGGGAAAGCTGAGAGACCAACGCAGCAACTTGGTTCAAGGGTCTGAGGCTTTAAAATTACTCCCTGAGTCACAGGACCGAAGGAATAAATGCCATGAATTGCAGCACAGCTCACGAGTGTCTTCTGACAGAGGGCTCTTCTGAATGCCAGTCTTGGCACGTTTGTGTTGGGCAATAGGCCACAACTTAAAAGCATTAGGAGGATTTAAGATTATTTCATTTAGGGGTGAAATATGAATTTTATTTTTAAATATGTGGCCGTAAGTTTATCCTGTATAATTTGTGTGTCGTTGGTTCTGATTTAATGATGCTCAGCCCCTCCCCTTACACAATCAAAGCAGGGTCTTGGTTTGGAAAGGCCTGTGGATGATTCAATGGGTTTTATTTCTTTTTTAATCTTAAAGCAAATTAAAAAAAAAAATAAAATTAAATGTTCTGTCAGCAATGCACACATTTAACTTCTTTTTTTCTTTTTGGTTTGGTCAGTAAAATAAATAAATAGTTGGGCAGTACCAAAGTTAGGAAGGTCTCCATCCTCCTCCAGCGTTCGTGGAATTCAGCCGTGTCTGCTTTAACCAGTTCCAGTGTAGCTCTTACAATTTTCATCCATAATATATGATCAGTTTGTAAGAATTTCCTCTACATGTGAGAATCAGACTTAATGCCAACGTTCTCAAATTGGAGTTAGTTATAAATAATGCACTAATAGATGTGAAAGAGCGTAAATGATTCCTTTGTGTGGTACCTGCGAAGTTGTTAGTGCTTCTTTAAAAAACAAACAAACCCTCTTTTGCAGGATATTTATTCCCATCTCTTCCATCAAAGGGGTTGCAGTCTTTGTACCTTTTTATGTAAATTAAAAAATCTTTAGCCAGTTCTGTGTCAAAAATAAATAGTTGAATGAGCTTGCAGACAACATTTATTTTGTATGTACATTAATGGGCACTTCCATTTTTTCCTGCAGGCTAGAATCCACTTTGAAATTCATGTTTGATAAATTCCCTGGCTTTCCGAGTAATTTAGCTGTCTATAGGGCTGTTGATCCTTTGAGTGTATTGCTGAACCATTGGGACTTGTGCACCACATCTGCATATCCAAGTTCAAATATATACTCAAGATGATTGGTTTAAACTTTAAGTTGTTGATCTTATTCCTGATAGATTTGTTAGATTGTCTCCCATTTCATTTCTAAAATCTGTGCCTAATCCATAAATACCCCTTCTTAAATATGTCTCCAATAAATTCACTGATTGAGTTTGTCATTCTGTAGGCACGGGGCTGAATTAATATTCAGTGTAGCCTGATAATCTTTAGGCACAATGCTGGCTGATGCTGAGAGCGTCAGAGGAGCAGGGCCCAGCCTCAGCAGAGAGAGGTGCTGCTCTCCAAAGCAGCAAAATTCCCGTGGAAGTTCCCCTCACGCCTCCTGAGCGTTTAACAGGGGCTCCGGTTCTGGCTGGGACACCAAGCGAGCAGGCAGGGGTTGGGATTCTCAGCCTTCCTGAGGCCAGGCCCCTTTAGCCTTGCCCTTCCTCTTCCCCAGGTGGAGCTTTCTGTCCAGCCTGGCTGGGAGGGGATGGAGCTGACCCGAATTCCAGCGCCGCGAGGGCCTGGAAGGCAGAGCCCTGTGCGGATTGCAGCCGGGCTGGTCCCGAAGCTGGGCTGTCCTGACAATCCCCTCCAGGCCCAGGAGCTCCTGCCCTGCCCTCTCCCCCTGCTCCCAGGGATTCAGGGCTGGGGTTTTGGGGAGGCACCCAACGAGGGGAGCGAGGGCCAAGGAGCTGCACAGGAGCCCTGTGAGCACAGGACATCACTTCCAGCTTTCACCTCTTCCTCACGAGCTCCCTCTAAATCTCGTGGCCACCCTTGGGGTAAAGAAAGGGGGCATTGAAAAGATGTCAAGTGAATGTAGATGAATTCAAAACTCTTTTCAAGCATCAGCCATTCTGTTGCAGAACTGCTTGTCTGGTTGGCTCCGAGCATGTCCAAATGCACTGCAAGGTAGGAGAATAATTCAAATATTTAAAATTTTGAACTACTGGGATTTTGAAAAGCCTGGTCTAGCCAAAGGTGGTTGGAACAAGATGGTCTTCAAGGTCTCTCCCATCCCAAACCATTCCATTACTCTATCATTTATTTTCTTGATATAATTTTAGAGGATTGACATTTATTTTCTTTGTGCCGTTTAATAAATTCCTTAACTTGGGAAGACTCTGCTTTGCTTTCTAGAAGGTTTGTGTAGGGTAACAGTGTGAGTGCAATAACCTATTCTGACATCAGTGTAACAAGAATTTCAATTAAAATACTCTTTTTTTTTTTTTTTTTTTTCTTTTCTATTCTTTATAAGAAAATTATTCTAATAATCTACCTTGTGTGGTCTTTCAAGGTAAATTCCAATAAGTTCCTTGTCTTAATTAATAAAACCGATCTGACTAGTGGTACCAAGAGTCAAATTTAGAGTCTCTGGGGCCTTTTTGTGACAGAGAGGAAAAGAAATGCCATAGGGAGGGTTTTCCTGGCTTGTGTGGGTTTGGTTTTTGTGCTATTGTTTTGTATTGTTTTCATAATATATAAAAACTTGTCCTTGGCTTAAAACTCTTAGTCAGGGTTTAATGAACTGAATTCCTTGACATCACAAGGATTAGAGAAATAAATTTTCTAGTTTTAAAATGTGTAAATACATCTGTGTGTAAATATATGTGTGTCGATATATCTTGCTTGTCTCACAGAGGTTATTGTTCATTATGAAATGTGTTTTTAAAGATTATTTTAAAATCCCTTTTCCACTATGCTTTTTTGGGGGAGAAAGATGAGTGCAAGTGCCCCTGAATGGGGAGAGCCCTCAAGTCTAACCTGAAATTTCTCATTCTCCACAAAATCCAGTTTTGTCAGAAGCAGCACCACCGTGCCGCCGTATTTAACAAGATTTACTGCTTTGCTCACTTAAATTAACAAATTGTCCATATTTCATCGAGGTAATTAGGCGCATCTATAACCTTAATAATGTGACTTTCTCACAGGTGCAGCCCTGCTGAAGTCCCTCAGCCTAACACTGTCTTCTTAGGTGAGCACATGCAAATTTCTTTGCTCCAGGAGATCCTTTCCCACCTGTCCCACTTCATTTCGGGCTGTTGTCAGTCCTTTCCTGCCCACGGCCCCAGTGGGTGTGGTTTGGAATGGTCAGTGAAGGAGTTTATGCCCAAAGTGCCTCCAGATTGGTGATGAAGCTGTTTTTATCAGTAAAATATGTATTCTGCTCATGGAAAACAGCAGACTCAGGTTTCAGCGCCCTTCTGCTGCAAGTCAGGTGAATTCAGGTGTTGTGTGTCCAGTGCTTTGTCCTGCTTGCTTTTTTTTTTTTTTTTTTTTTGCTCTGATTCCTTTCTCTGCTCACTTAATCTGGGACATTGGGCTCTGAGGCTGCTGGGATCCTATTCCTTGTAAGGAGGAGGTGGCAGATCTCCAGGCAAAGCTCAGCCCAAGCAGAGGGAATTTCCTGGGTGGAAAGTGGAAGAACGCTCCTGGAAGGATTCATTATCTGGTTTGGGTGGGAAGGGACCTCAAATCCCCCCAGTGCCCCCTGCCCTGGCAGGGACCCCTCCCACTGTCCCAGGAGCTCCAGCCCCAGGGTCCAGCCTGGCCTTGGGCACTGCCAGGGATCCAGGGGCAGCCCCAGCTGCTCTGGGCACCCTGGGCCACTGTTTTACCACTCTCATCATAAAATCTTTCTTACGTCTGAGTCTGAGCTTCCCCTCTATTAGTTTAAACCATTCCCCCTTGTCCTGTCACTGCAGGCCCTACTAACATGATTGTCCCCACCCTAGAAACCCCTTTAAATCCTTTAACCTGTTTGCTGTCTTTATTTTTCCAATGAAAACTCTTCCTTAGCAGAGCGTGTCCAGGGAGCAGAGACACAGTGACTGCTTCTGCCTCTTCCCACTGTTCTCCTTTGCAGCTCTTCAGCACAAAAACAGCCTTAGAATTCACATTTGAGTTCAGTTTGTCCATCCTTGCAGTGGCACAGCCTCAGTAAGAGCTGGGGGTTTCTGTGTGTGCAGCAGTGTTCCCAGGCAGGTTATAATCCCAGGTTTGGGGTTTGGAGCGCTGCCCTGTTCTTCCTTGGAGCAGGTCTGGGCAGATCTGTGTCAGCCCAGGGTTTTGGGCTTCTCTGGAGCTCCCTGAGCTCTCCGTGGTGTTCCCATGGAGTCAGGAGGTGCCTGGCAGCTGTCTGCAGATGTGCAGACGTGTCTGCCTGGGATGGAGCTGTCCTTGCCTGCATGCTCCTGGCGAGCGCTGCTTCTCGTGGCTGTTCCCGTCTCCAAAAATGCTTCCAGGGATTTCCTCCTCAGTACCTGATTATTCAACTGCAGAGAGGAAATCTCCCCGACTGGTACATCCCTGAATGCTGCTGAGTTCTGCTGGGGTCACTCCGATCCAATCTGGGTTATTTCCATATTTCTTCTGGCCTCTCCTCTCTCTCTCCAGAATTGACTGGGCACTTTTCGTACCTCAGCCATTTTTCTATTGTTCCCTTTTCCCTGCTCATTCCTAACTTCTTCCTCTGGGACTTCTGAGCATTTCTGAAAGACTCTTTGGGGCTCTTTCCATTTCCCTGCCACCCCCTGGTTTTTCCTGCACCTCTGTCTTGCCTGGTGAAGATTTTCTTGTCTCCCACCAGCCCCTCTGTGCTTCCCAAGGTGCTCATTCCACCTGCTCCCATCCCTCCTTCCCCTTCCCTCCCTCCCTCCGGGGCTGTCACGGCAGCCCAGGTTTGCTGTAGTCAATTTTTGTTTCATCTTGTAGTCAGTCTTACATAAATAGTGGAAGTTTGGCCTTGCCCCGGGTGATTGATGGGAAGGTATATTTGTACATATCGATTGAGATAAAAAATTAGTAGTTTGCAATAGGAAAGGCAAATTAGTCATCAGAAGGAAGGTGCTTGGAGTATTTTAAGAGTTCCTTGATTAATTCTTCTGCTGTGAGTTCTTCTGACAGTAAGTTTTATGTCCTGAGATGTGGGAGGATGAGGCAGTAGTATCAGGTTATTGCAAATTTTACTTTTACTCCTCGCTGATTTATTTTACTGGCTCTCACCACGATTAGACACAGAGGGCTAAAAATTACTTCATTTTGGGGTGACAACTGCCCTTTGCTGTGCTGGAATGAGGAGCCAGGAGGGAGGGGGGAGGTTTTAGCTATGAAATTATTTTCCTTTTTACGAAAATTAATATTTAAAAGCTAGCCTGTATGAAATCAAAATAGCCTTTATCCATGGTGACAAGCCCATCAACTGGATGTTATCTCTAAAGGAGGAAAGGACTAATTCTGTGATACACTGATTAGGCTGAGAAGGAATTTTTTTCTCTGCTTACTTGACAATTTTCTCCCTAATCACCTCATTGAAAGTAGTTTTTAATAAGCATCATAGGAGGCTGAGAGCTCTCGATCTTCCTAAAATACTTTCCACTTTTCCAAGGATGCTACAGCATGGGGTTTTTTTTGTTTTTGTTTTTTGTTTTTTTTTTTTTTTAGTTTTCCTTTATTACAAACTATAATAGAATTCTTCCCAATAAAAAATTGACTTATATTTGGCACTTTTAATTTGTCCAAGAATAATTTAGATAGAAATTCCAATTACTTTGGAAGGAAGGCATTTGCTCTGTACTCTCTGAGCTTGTTTAAAAGGAAGTCTTTGATAATTTGCAAGCATTTCTCATGAAAGGCAATTTTACTTAACTGGAATCCAGAAGGAAAAAAAAAATGCACAGAGGTTTCAATTTTTAAACTGATAACAAAGCACTATATTTGTGCTGTTACATTTCAGCACAAAGAGGCTACAAAATAACCTTTTTTTTAGTTAATGGGAGAAAAAAAGATTTAATTGCTGTGAAACACTTATTCTACATATTATCTCTTTGATTAGCAGACAGTTGTAAATGACTTATTCAATGTAATTGCGAATTCTGGCATGGAACCCAAAGTAAATTATTTGTGTTTGCAGCCAGGGTGAGTTTGAACACTTTTAATTGCAGGATTTTTTTTTTTTAATTTTTTTTTTTTAGCTCAGCAGAGGTTCAGTGTTTAGTGGTTTCAACTTTCTGGGGATGTTTGAGTGTTAGTGCCCATCGGGCTGGAATTTGGGCACTCTTGGCACAGTGTGCTGGAGGAAATGCCAGCACTTCTCTCGGGGACAGCAGTGCCCCATCTTCCAAAGTATTCTCAGGGATAATGGTTAGGTGGAAAAAAAAAAAAATCACAGAATCAACAAATCCTTGGGGTTGGAAAAGCCCTCTCAGACCATGGACCCCAACCATTCCCAGCACCACCAGGGCCAGCCGTGTCCGGGTCCCCAAGTGCCACATCCCCACAGCTTTGAATCCCCGGAGATGGGCACTCAACACGAGTTGTGCCCGTGCCTTTGCCCCCTCATTCCCACCTCTCTTGTGCCAAGATGCAGCTCTGACAACAGCAACCTCCTCATCCTGGATCTGTTCCCAGCACTGGAATTGTGAACACCTTCCCTAGGAATTAGGGAATGTGATTGCTTCATACCATGGGTGCAGCTGGATCTCATAACCCTGGCCATTTGCAGAGGGCGGGAATATTCAGGTGGGTATGAGAAGGGGGGAAAGGGTGGGAGAGAATGGGCAGCTGGGATTCTGAAGTGCAAACCTCCAGCTGTGAGCTGCTGTCCAAGGGGAAGCACGGAGAGGGGTTTTTCCATCACCACACGATGATGGCTGGCGGGTGGCAGCACCCAAAACGCGGAGCAAGAAGGGACGTGCCAGGACTCCAGGCTGGAAGATGCTGATGGCATCAGCCCTGGCTGGGAGCACTGCCACACCCAGGAGGGACAGAGATGAATGAGGGGGGTGGCGAGCAGAAAACTGTCCTTGTCTGGGGGGCTTCAGAGGAGATCCCCTGCCTGTGCCGGGTTTGGGGAGCTGCTGGTTCAGCCGCAGAGCTGCTCAGCTGCGGGGCCTCCCACACAGGGGCCACTCCGTGCCTCTGGTGGAGCACTGGAAATGTTCCCACTCCTGCACGAGGTACTCACCCATGCTCTGCTGCAGCGCGGAGGGCCAGATATTAAACTGAAACATCTGCCCTTCAAAACATGAGTGTTTGCAAGGAGGGGCTGGGGAGGGTTTGGCTGGGCAGTTTGTGCGGATAATTCTCTGTGCGTGGTCTGGGAGCTGCTGGGGAGGGAAGGATCCTCTGCTCTCTGCCACCAGCCTGTGCCACTTCCCCCTCTGGTTCGTGCCACTGTCCTGATGCAACAGAGACCCTCACAGGGACTGATTTCAGCCAGGGCTGCTCGAACAAGAAGCAAAGCCAGGGTCAGGTAGCAGATCACACACGCCACGCAAAATCACCACCCAGCAAGCAGAGGGTGAACCCAAGCAAGAAAAAAAAAAGAACCAGGTTATAAAAAACCTGAACCAGGCATGCGATTGCATCTGCAAAGACACCTTGTTTGGGTTTGTGCTGAATTTCCATGAGGAGATTTTTTTTTTCCTTTGCTGCAGCTGCGCAGATTCACTGGGTTCATGTGAAAGGGAGCAGGAAGGGGTCTGGGCTGCCTCTGCTGCTCAAAGTGCACCTCTGCCACCAGCCAGGGACACAGGCAGGCACCCAGAGTGGCTGAAAACATCCCCCTCCTCTCCCTCAAAGCCACCGAGTGTGAGTTAGAGCTATTTACTCTGGATTAACATTCTCGATTGCTCTTTTAAACCATTGTTTTAGACTTTCCAGTCAGTTCTCATTAGTTACTAGTTTAGAAGCCCATGGTATATTTAGACATCATATACATTTGTCAGTGAAGAGTAGCTTAAATGATCTACTTTGCTCACTGCTTAATTATGTTATTTTACTGTTCCTGAAAACCTGACACAAGGCAAATTTACATTACTGTGCTCCTAATTAGCCAATAATCCTTAAGGATTTGAATGATACATACCCAAAGTAATTTCCTCGTTCACTAAATATGAATTTCCTTACGTTAGGTTAAGAAGATGGCACAATGACAGCAGGCATCTTGGTGATGACAGCTCTCAACATGTTTGTCTCCGGAGTCAAAATCTATTAAAAGACACATAATGATCTCAGCACTATTTTAAAGTGTAGAATGTGAAATCAATAGGGTTGTGTACAAAGGGGACCAAAATTTACCTCCTTTAACCATTGTTAGGTTGTCCAGCACTCCAGGTTACTGAGAGGTGAAAATATTTATAGTCCTGGTTTTCTAAATATCTCATCTGGATCTCTTCATTCATCCAGGACAGCACCCAGGGAATGGCTCCCAGTGCCCGAGGGCAGGGCTGGCTGGGATTTTGGGATGCAGGAATTGTTCCTGGCAGGGTGGGCAGGGCTGGCCCAGGGTGCCCCGAGCAGCTGGGGCTGCCCCTGGATCCCTGGCAGTGCCCAAGGCCAGGCTGGACCCTGGGGCTGGAGCCCCCGGGACAGTGGGAGGGGTCCCTGCCATGGCAGGGGGCTCTGGGGATTTTTAAGATCCCTCCCAACCCAAGCCATAGTGGGGTTCTGTTGTGCAAAAACCAGCATTTCACACTTGACTTTGTCCTCCTGAGTGGCCACTGAACTCCTGCTCTTTGAAAGATCTTGTCTTTGTTGTCACTGATGTTGTTGGACTGGCCGGGATGTTGTGGGGATGGGAACAGTTTGTGTTTTCCACTCTAGACAGTTTAATTTAATGCCTTATTACATTTGATCCAGATGCTACAGTGATGGGTGCATAAAAATAATTAAATACAGATAAACAGACCGTAACAACTTCACCGTTGTCAGTTGTTGTAACGCGGAGTTACGTATCAAAAATGCAGTGCCGGAAAATTACTTAGATTTCTAACTAGTGCAGGAAAACTTTCCATGGACGCTGTGACTGGCAAACAGAGCTCCGTGCTCATCTTTTCCCACATGTCCAAGACTAAAATCCATGCAGCTGAATGAAAATTCAAAGTTTTCAGTCTCGTTCCATAACATTTCCCTGTGATTTTGTTTGTGAAGTCAAAACCCGTGGGCACAGATGTGGTGAATAAAGGCCACCTCTTTTCTCTGCCACGCCATCAGCTGCTGCAGGAGACCAGGAGATGCTCCTGCCTGGGGAGATGCTGTTGCTCCACGGACTGGGAACAATGGTAGTTGGAGCCGCGGGGTGGTTCCTAAACCAACCTAAACGCAGAAAACATCAGCTGGTGATTCCTGTCCTGCACCCTTGAATTGGCACTCGTGTTCTTCTTATCTAAGTCACCCGTGCATTTTTAGTTTGGTGTATTTTT
>VWZN01001369.1:598047-603118 GCA_013396955.1 Regulus satrapa | reverse complement strand
GTTTTTTTTTTTGTTTTTTTTTTTTTTTTTTTTTTTTTTTTTTTTTTTTTTTTTTTTTTTTTTTTATTTCACAAACTGGTTTTTTAAATAATTCCAGCCTTTTAAATGTCTCCCATGGGGTTTCATTTCCTGGTGGGTGAAAAGGCTCCTTTGCACAGGGATGAATGAGCAGATGCTGAGACTAGAACAGCAACTAGAATTAAACTAAATTCTGAGACTAGAACAGGAAAATTAGCTCCCTAGAGGTCTCTGGACAGTGGGAGGAGCAGTAAAGTACCCTCAAATTCCAGGACAGCAGTGTTGTGTTCCCCTGTCCAACAATGCAGAAACCACAGCGGAAAAGAAGTGATGGAGGCTCCTCAGAAAAACAGGATGATGATAACAATACTTCGGCCTGGTTTGCTTTAAAAGACATGACTAGGGTGCTTAGAGGGTCTGTCCTCACCCTGCCAAGAGAAAAACTATTTTGTGATGAAAACAGATTGCAATAGCCACCTTTACCTGCCCCTTGGCAGGTGCACACTGGGCCCACCCCTTGCTGAAGTCCAAGTGCTCCTTGCAAGATAATTCCTGGTTTTCCTCAAAAAAAGAGGTGGGGGAACAACTTCAAGCCCCTCTTGCATTGTGTGGGCTCACATGAGGTTCAATCCAGGGAAATGATGGCGGGGTGCTGAGTCCCCATCAATTTCAGTGGGAGTCTGCCTTGAATGGGGGAATTGGGAGAGGCTGAGCCCAGGATTTGTGTGTGTTTGCTCACGGATCAGCAAGGCGCACGCCTCTGCAATTGAATATGCACTTTGTTAGGTTAAGAAACATTTCTTTATGCTCTGCAAAGCAAGTGAATAAAACCGAGGGAGAAATATACACGGTGTCAGCTCGCCTGTGTGGGAAAAAATACTTTATTTTCTGTTGTAAAGACAAAAGGCACAGAAAGAAGAAAAGCCGTGGTGTGTACGATCATCCTATATAAGCACATTAGTGAAGCACTGTGGTACCAGTCGTGTTGTGAACTTAAAGCCACCCCTAATTAAACTGTCTGCATCCCCCAGCATTTCCCTGTAATGATGTCAAGCCGTGCAGCAATTAGTTGTCTCTCTATGAATGTAAACACTGTTGGTAAATCATATAAATTTAACCTGCTTGGCTTCTCGAAGAGCTCTGAAAAGGGAATTAATTATTATTGTGGATTTTGGAGTTATGATTTATTGAATCTTTTTTTTTTTTTAACGTCTTGCTCTAATGTTTTCTGTGGTTCGTGGCAATTAATTTTGGGAGCAGAGGTAAGACTTCCTAAAAATCTGGGATGTCATTTGGGGTGGGACTAATTGTGTGCACGACGGCGTGCGAAATATTTTATTGCCCTGACACAACTGCTGGGGGTTTCTTTTAAATTGAGGTTTAGTCCACTCAAAGCATGCGAGCGCCCTGACCTTTCAGCGTTCTGCATTTTGCACCTCCTGTACTACTTCAAGCTAATTTGAATGTGAAGTTGGAATCCTGAAGAAAGATGCCCTTCTGCAGTAGTTCATCTTCCCTTTAGAGATCAGACTAAATGCCCGTGGCAATATGCTGGGAAACACGGCGCATTACCATGAAATAGCTCCATTAGAGACAAAGAAATGTAAACAAAACAAACACATTTGCCACTGGTTTTAGCTCAATTATATTTCTCCTATTGATGGTGTTGCCTAAAATGAAAAAGCGCTCCAGAGCTAAATTTAGTAAACCTTTTGTTGCAATTTACTCCGGCAAAACCTCTGCTTCTGGAGGTGGATGGTTTACCTGAGCCATCAGCTACATAGCACGTTTATGGTTATTGTATTTTACAGGTTGATAGATTTTTATATTCTGTCCAAGTCAGGATCTTACACCACCTGGTTTATTATTTAGTAATTTACAGTGCAGTCAGGCATGTTTGGTTTAATGTAGGATAAACTTATAAATCTATTGTTCCTCCAGTTGCTGGGGTTGGTGTGCAATGAACTACAGAGCTTGATGCGTACATACATTTCAGCTCTGCTTATTTTCTTTGATAGGGAAGCAGGCAATAGATAACACGGTGACAGTGGCGTCCCAGGGGACAGCAAAATGTGAGAGCAACACACCATCAGGTTAGTAGGTCATTATTGTATGAGCACTGAGCCATTAATTGACTACTGTACCAGGCTCAATCTGTGTCAGATTATGGCTTTTGGCAGCAAGAACTCTTATCTAATAGCTAACTTTCTTTCTTTACTGTTTTTTTTTATTAGGTTTTTGGATAAAATTATACCTAAAAAGGTAAATATATTTGTTGTACTTAAAAAAGAAAAAAAAAACAAAAAACATAAAAACAACAAAAAACAACCCAGCCAAACCAAACCGACATACAGAATAGTGACGATGTCAATAGGTAAAAATTCCTGTGAGGGAGCAGCTAGCAGAGTGTTTTGCTGATATTTGTGAGTATTTTTTTACAAACCTGAGCAGTCAGATCCTTCATTTAGGGATAATAGGTGCTATGGGTGCAAAACTGTTGGAAAAAAACATGGTGGTGCCCGAATTATTTTGTTCATCTGTAGCATGGGGTGGGAGTAAGAGAAGAGCCAGACTGTAACAACAACAATAAACATCATTTGTACAAACCTTGCCGCTTTCTCCTAAAACGTGCCTTAAAAAGAGGGGAATTGTCAGTCCTGGCGTGGGTGATGGTCAAACAAGAGACCCTGAGCTGTGGCATCTTCCCCCAGCCCCCGGCTGGGGTATGGCTGAGCCGTGTAAGAAGGGAAGAAATCAGTGATGTGAGGAAGATTTGAGGGGAAAAAACCATCTGTTCTTTGGCCACTGGCAGCAGGCAGGGTGGTCCTGAGCCACCTGTGTCCATCAGAGGGCAAATCCCCACCTTTAAAGGCTGTGGGAGGCTGGGGGTGTTGCTGCTCAGCCCAGAGCCCAGGTGAGGCAGGATTGTGAGCTGGATTTAAGGGTAAATCCTGCTTGCTGTTCAGAGGTGGTTTCAGGTTTCTGCCATCTCTCAGCTGAGATCTTTTGGAGCCTGTCAGGCTGGGGCTATGGTGCTGTTTCAGCTCCTCCCTGCACCTGCCAAATCCGAGTCCAGGAGTTTCAGCGCAGAGGAGAGCGTGAGTTAAAAATCTGAAGGTCTGTAAAAGGCATTCTAAGAGCTGGGGTGGGTGGGCTGGTCCCTGGTGAGGTGAGTGTGTGTTCATGGGCTCTACAGCAGCCCTCGGTGTTGTCTGTAATTCCTGAGGAATCCTGCACATTCCCAGAGGGGTGCAGGGATGCTGGCAGGGTTTTGGGGTGCGCTCCAGCTGTGTGACACATCTGCTGCTGTTCAAGTGATGGAGCCCCAGTTTAATTTCTGTCCCTACCCATAAATCGACCTGCCTGTGACCTTGGGCAAAATAGTTAATCCAGCCAGCCCTCAGTTTCCCCCTTTTGCTCCCCATTAAAAATGATTTGCTGTCCCAGGGCTGGCCAGGAGAACCCAGGGTGATTGCTGATAATTATCAATATGGGAAACCCTGGGAGAAGGTGGGCAAGTAAGACAGAAACCTTTCTTTCATTAAAATCGTATTTATATCGAATGCTATTACGGTTCTTATTTTGCAGATCCCATTTCTCTGCCACGTGTCTGAGTCTGAATAATTTCCACCCGATTCCTCGCCCCGTTAAAAGACGTGGATAAAAATGTGCAACAATTGAGCTCCGAGCATTTCATCTCGTTTTTTTTATTCCAGGCTTTCTCCTTTTTCTTACAGCAAAATCATTTCTAGAAATTGGATAGCAATATGTAAAATATATTTTTTTTTTCAGGCAGCGGTGGCTGATTACATTGATTCTACACAATGTAGGGCTCTTAATGGGGATTTCTGGCTCCCATTTGCTGTAAATTTCTGGTTCCCATTTGCTGCAAATTTCTGGTTCCCATTTGCTGCACCATGTGACGAGGCTGTTTCTATGGTCTCTGCTGCATCTTGTCCCCCTGGCATTTTCTTACAAACTCGTTTGGAAGAATTAACTACCTTTTACGTATTTAAAATTTGACTCCACGGAAATCGATGTACAAATAATTTTTATGGTTACAATAAGTAGGCTCCATAACACAACACAAATATCTGTATGTAAATCTTGCCTGGGAGGTAGCAATCTACTGTACATCCCAGTACTTATCCCACTTTCACACCTAATTTTCTTTGTGAATCACATATAAAACTCACATATTCTCTGCTGTGCAATGAAATCGTGAATTCTTAGCATGCCCACACATAAGACGTTTCTCTGAGGATAATATCCATAACTATTTTTTAAAGGAAAAAAAAAAAAAAGAAAAAAAAAAGAAAAAAAAAAGCAGGGAAGGTTTTGGTGCACCATTTATTTTTATGATAATTTAAATATGTTAATACTATACCTAAGAGTTTTATGTACATACACATTTTGCATAAAGAAGAGCTTTTCCTCCCAAGCTTCACTTTGTGAGGTTGGGAGGGGGAGAGAGAAACCTGTTCAGGCGTCTTTGGACACAAGATTAAACAACACCAGAAAACTCCGTTCTCTCCAGACTTTTAACAACTCTCTTGCACTTCACAGCACCTGAAAAGCACAGGTTTATTTTTTCGGGCAGGTGTGTGAAAATTAACCCTCACAAATCCATGAGGGTGTTTGATGAAAGGATCAAGGCAGCCGGGATGTCCCAGGATCTGTGGGAAAGAGCTCTGTGCGGGATGGAGATGTGTTTAAATGGATTTTCATTTCCATCCATCATTTAAATGGATTTTTTCATTTCATTTTCTCCCTCCTGGAGTCGTTAGGGTTGGGGAAGCTCTCCAAGATGAGCATCCAGCCACACCTTGGTTTTGGTGGCAGTGCCAAGGCCCATTGTGGTCCCCCCAGGGACACTCCTGGGGTTGCACCGGCTCCGTTCCCTTCCCCTCCCTGCACTCGAGGGGGTTTTGCTCAGCTCGGGTCTGAGGGGTCAATCCCCACTCTGCAACCCTCAGGACAGGACAAAACTTCCCCGACTTGGTTCTCAGCACACACATCCTGAGGATGCTGCAAGAAGATGAACTTTTGCTGT
>VWZN01001369.1:583047-593047 GCA_013396955.1 Regulus satrapa | reverse complement strand
AGCACACCGAGTTTTTTCCCTGAGAATCACTCACTTGCAAACCAGCTCTGACGAGGGAATATTTCCAGTGGAATTTTCAGGTGGTGCATTTGATTTTGTTATATTCATTTTCAGCGAGAGGCAGCCGGGAAGTGACGCCATGCATAAAAGAACAGCGTGCTGGGAGCTGGTGTCTACAGGAATTTCAAAAATCACAACTCCCCGATTTGCAGTGAGCCGTACAATGTTTTTAATCAGGGGAAGGAAGGAATTAATATATCCTCTTTCCGTAAACCCTCATTTGTATTGTTGATAACAATAGTTAGAAAGCTCAAAGCTGGAACAAACCTTATTTAAACAAGGATCTGTCAGTTCTGCTGATGTTTTGTTTGAAGATGCAAATTTCCTCGCAGGGGCAGATGCTGCAGACAGCCAAGACTCACAGACAGCCGAAGTCTGTCTGTGATTCCTGCAAGTCTGTCCCTCCACAACTGCAGTTTGTTTTGCAAGGAGAATGGGGAGAGCTGGGGCTCTGTCAAATATATTAGTTTTCATATTTGTGTGCAGGAAACCGCTGCTCTTCTGCATCAGGGGAAATGGCAGCACAAGTGCAGACTTTCCATAAGGTATTTGCTGGTTTTGTGCTCACTCTGCAGATGCTTTCTGGATCAGATACCTGTGAAAATTATTCAGAAGATGATTCTTAGGACTCTGGAAATCCCCCTGCCTTGCATTCTTTCTGCTTCCCACCTCAGTCCCCTGTGTGCCCATACTGGGATAACTGGGCTGGAGGGGAGGGCACTGGTGGGAGCATGGTAGGAGATCCAATTCTGGTTTATTTGTAACTAAAAGTTGCCATCAACTGAGACAAAGCAGCAAATCGTCACTAAAAATGATGATTGTAGAATCACTGAGGCTGGAAAAGACCTTTGAGGTCATCAAGTCCAGCCATCAACCAGCTCCACCACCACTAAACCCTGTCCTCAAGTGCCACATCTACACCCATTTTGAGCACTTCCAGTAATGATGACTCCATCACTTCCTTGGGAAGTCAGTTCCAGGGCTTGATAACCTTTTCCATGATCAATGCAATGGTAAATAATGCAACTTTGGAGAACTTTGTCTCTCATAGATTTTCTAACAAGCTTTGGTGCCACGTTTGCTGTAAGGCCCACAAAGGTTTTCCCTGCTGGAACAACAATGTCATAACCCTACACCCAAAATTTGGTCTTTTGCAAAATGTTGACAAGTTGGTGAACTGAGGAGCCTGGGGGACATTTCAATCCTTGCCGTGTTCCCTGGATGAGGGAAAAGAAGAGGAGATCAGGCATGACAGGAGTTTCCCCAAGTCCACCCTGACTTTGTTTGGAGCATCAAGAATCACAGGGACACAGAATCACAGACTGGTTTGGGTGGGGACCTGAAGCCTCATCCAGCTCCACCCCCTGCCATGGGCAGGGAACACCTTCCATAGACCAAGTGGTTCAGATTTCAGCCTCTGAATCCTGATTGCCGCCAGACTTGCCCCCATTTCCAAATGCTCTGTGGGATATTCAGCACAGAGCTGTTTTCTAACTGCTCTCTCAGCTCCCCCTGAAACTGGACTGGTTCGTGTTGGAGAAGGAATTTAAAGATGTCACTGGGATCCCAACGGGATGAGCTGGGTATCCTCTATGGAGAAGTAACACAACCCAGGCTACTGGCAAACCCTCTCTAGACTGCTGATGCCTTTCTGCATATTGACCTGAATTAAAAGTGGCTGGGAAAGTTCTGAAAAAAATGTTTTGCTCACCAAAACAACAACAACACAAACAAAGAAACAAACAAAAAACTAAATAAACCCCACAAAGCCCAAACCCAGCACCCCTTGTTGTCCATGGCTGCCTCCAAAGAACTGCAATTAAATCCCTAAAGTGAGGCTCTTGCTGATGGTTAAATGGTTAATGGCTAAAATCTTTGTTGCTCTTGTTCACTGGAAAGCTCCTTAGACAGCCCTGGGCTGAAAACATCCCTCACTTCATTCTTGAGCACAAAAACTAATATTTCATACTGTGTTTTGGACCTGATGTCCATTTTTTGGCTCAACTACCAAGCCAGAAATTGTTTTTAGATTTCCTCTTTGGCATTTGCAAAGTTTTGCCTAAAACCCTTGGAGACTTGCTGAAAGAGATTTATTTATGTGCATTGCAAGGCGCCTGCCAAATAACTTCAGCTTCATGTTTTTTAATAATTTTCTAAATTTAAAAATTAATAAAAAGACTAAACTCTTGGTTTACTCATTATTAATTATGAATATTCCCATCTATTTTGCCTTAAATATCAAAGATAAACAAAAGCTAAGATGCTGCTAGGAAGTTTAAAATATTGGAAAATGCTCTCTTAGAGTTCTTGGGTTTGTGGAATGTTTTTTATTATTTTGTGGGTGACACTTTCTCCACTTTATCAAAATTTGGAGTTCAGCTTGGAGACTTCCTTTCAAAAGAGCTGTTGGCCAAATCGCTTTTATTAACTTTTGAAGTGTTTTCTTGGAAGTGTTAGAAGGAAAAAAAGTAGTTCTGTGTTAACAAAAAGGCCACACTTTATGAACTGTGATGTTTTTCCTTTCAAAGTAGGAGGAAAAATTCCCAGAGTTAAGTAGGAGCAAGGCCAGATTTGCCCTTCTTTCCCATGTTGTAGCAGTCCTGAGGACACTGAAGTCCGAATTGGGGTTGATTTGTCTTTTAAACAGAAAAAAAAAAAAAAAACAAACAAAAAAACAAAAAAACCCTCATGTTTTTGGGTTTTGGGGGCACTGTGATCTGCTTTGGAAGTCTAGGACAGCCTTTGGCATGCTCTCTTGGAGTTTGCAATTTGATTTTTATCACAAATTCAGATTAACTGGAGGATTAGTTGAAACACCCTGATTGTATCAGTTGGATGTAAATCACCTCTGGCTTTGCTCATAATGGAGCTGTTGTGCCACCAGTGAGGGGTGAGAGATGTTTATGCCCACTGTGCTAATGGGGGACAGGTAATGGCACGGCAGTGTTAGGGATGAGGTTTTGGTAGGGATTTGAATTCAGCTCCTCTGTCAAAAAGCAGGATTGGAGCACTGGGAGGATGTCCGTGGGTACACAGCTCTGTGTGTGGGTACAAAACCCCAGCAAAATGAACCAGTCATGGCCAAACTCACTCCCAGTGTGCTCACAGGATCAAGGAGTAGCCCAAGCATTGAATTCAGCTTCAGTAAATTAATTTAAACTGCCCTGGGAATACAAAGTAATTCGAGGAAGCGGTGGCAGAATTATTTTTGTGATTTGCTTATTTTTAAAGCGCAGAGTGTGTACCCATTGAGTCCTCAGACCTTTCCTTTTGCTCCACCTGAGCCCTTCAGAGTCATTCCCCAGCTCCAGGTTGAAATGTGGTGCCTGGGAGTGAGACCCAAGAGCAGGGAGGGCAAGTTGTTACCCCAAACTATTCCCCTGGTCCATCCCTGTGGCTGACCCTGGGGCTGGCTCTTTCAGCAGGCAGGAGGAGTCCAAAAGCAGCAGCTGGATTTTGGATTGAGCAGAGCCACAACTGGAAGCGAGAGAAAGAAGTAGGAATAGAAATAAGCCTAAGATCGGGCTTAACGTCAGCTACCTCTCTTCAGATCGCTGGTTTTGGTTTATTTCCCCACTGAACCATGCTCTGTGGTGGAAGGATATTGGAACAACTGTCTTTTTTCTTCCCCCTCTCTCCCCCCCTTTTATTATGTAATATAAAAAAACAAAGGAGTATATTGTATTAATATGAATACGTGCCAGAGAGAGCTTTATAGGGTCATTAATACATTTCTTGGGAGGTCAGAAGACATGAAACCGAAGGGCTTGTGCCTCACAATAAAAGTGAGGCATGTATTGTTGGCCCAGCAAAACATGCCCTGGAGTATAATATTTGTGTATTTAAAAAAATTATACTGGCAGCAAATACGGGGGCAGCTGCAGAGCTTTGGACTGTGCCTAACGGGAGTGACACAGGTGAGGGCTGGAACTGGGGCTGGAATGGTGGGAAAATTGGGCTTTTGCCTCTTTTTGGTTCTTTATGAGGTAGAAAAACTTGTCTTAACTGGTCAAAAAACATTTTTCTCCTAGAGTGAGTGTGTTTTTTGTTTTTTCTTTAAATACAAGAAACTCCCGTCACCTGTATAGTAGGCTCTGGATGCATGAACAGGATATCCCATGAAAACCCTGGAGAAGGGGGAAATTAACCACTTAATGCCACGGCTGAAGTTCAGGCAGAACATCAGTTAAAGCAGAAAATATTACCTGTGCCCCAAGGCAGCCCAGCTCGTCCTCTCTGAGCTGCACTGGAGCTGGGGCACTTCCCAGGGCCGGGGTGGGGATGGCAGGGGCAGCTGAAGAAGGGATCTGGTGACCTCCAACCTTCCCAGGGATTTTTGGGTCCTGCTCTGCTGGTGCAAGGGTGTTTCCGAGTCCAGGGATTTCTGAAGGAGAGAGACTGAGTTTGCCTGGAGAAGAGCGGTGATAAAGTCACCTTCTCTGTTACTTCTCAAAATTATGTTAAAAAAACAAAACAAACCCACACTAAAGAGTTCCAAACCTCACCGCTTTCTCCATTCAACACCATCATGTCCTTAAAAAACCTTTCAAATAACCAAACTCAGAGCCTGCTTCTTGCCTTTATGGATGCACTGCTCTTTTCCTGGCCAAACCCTGCCAGGGCCTCCCCACCCTCACGGGGAAGAATTCCTTCCCAACATCCCACCTAACCCTGCCCCCTGGCACTGGGAAGACATTCCCCCTTTTCCTGGCACTCCACGCCCCTGTAAAATTTTTCTCCAGCTTCCTTGTGGCTCCTTTCAGGTACTGGAAGGCTGCAAGGATTTCTGCAGGAGCACGGGGCTGCCTGGATTGAACCTTTTCCATTGCCATGAAAAGTTGCAGCTGGATGTTTGCTTAACCCTCTGATGAAGCTTTTCATTATCTTACCACTAGCACACTGCAGAAAATGGAATCATTAGAGTCCAGCCGCATTCAAATGTAAACATTTGAATAATTTACACTTCCAGCCAGTGTTAAATAAAAGGTTTCAATCTCTGATGGAAACCTGACAATAAATATTCATTTCTAATTTTCAATAAGTAAACTTTATGACTTCTTAAAAGCCTTTTTTTTTTTTTTTTTTTTTCTTAACCTGAATTGTAATGGCAATTTTGACAGTTGGGCACATTTGGGATTAAAATTTTCCCTCTGGTCAACAGAACCATGAAGAGTCATTATAAAAATTAAAAGCTAGAAGTAATTACAAATGTTACAATTAGGAGCAATTTTGGGGTCTTGATGTGCTACAACCAACAAAAGCTGTGTTTTTTCCGTGCAGATTTTCCCAGGGGACACGAGGAAAAGAAGTGGAGGAAAGGAATTGCCTTGCTGACCGCAGCCTGGGACTGGAAGGGTGGCAGCACTGAAATAATTTTGTGATAGAGGAGGCTGTAAGGAAGTTTCAGGAATGCCATTTCCAGGCACGGCTTTGGCAAAGAAGGCGAGATTTGCAGGGGAGAGCCGGTGCCTGCAGACCCTGGGAGCACGCGGTGTCCCCATGATCGATGTCTCTCTCAGTTTCCTCCACAAACTTTTATTTTCCGAGGTTTATGGGTCTGTAGTAAAAATCCACTCAGAGTTTACACTTGGTTTACACCGGGTCTCTGTCTACCAAAGTTTATTTTAACAGCATTTTTATGTGGCTCTTCTTCAGGCAGCTCGAGTTGAGCCGAACCCAATGCGCGGCCGTTTCCAACGCGCCCTTTTACCACCAGCGTCACTTCTGGGGTCAATGAGATCAGCTGGGTCATAATTATGAGCACCGGCTCCCAACACAATTAATGGGTTTTTTTCCGAGTGATTTTAGCACGTCGTTGTGGGACAGCCAGAGTTTCATAAAAATGCGCGGCTGCGACCGCACAGTAAATGTGTCTGAGATACTTCATCAGCACTGCTGCACCTCGCCTTGCTCACCTCGCCCCTGCTCCGTGTCCTTCCATGGCCACCCCGGCATTAAAAAACACTGGATTTGGAGAATTATCTTCCCTTTAAATCTTATTCTGCTTGCAGTGTTGGCTTTGCTGTGTAATGCCCCTTCCAGAGTTTGCAAGGAGTGATCCTGCTCCTTTATGGTACATAAATATCTGGAATATTGCTGCTGTGCAGATCCCAGCAATGTTCATTTGTCTGAGTTTCAGGTTGGGCAACACAAAATTTCTTTTCATCTGCTTTGAATTTGTGAGCGTTTAATTGATTGTGTGCTTTGAGTCTGAAGCTCTTGATCTGCCTCATCTGTGCTGATCAGTATTTTTTATACTGCATCACATCTTCTCTTATGGGCTTCCTTCTAAGGTATAATTGTTGTCTACCAATCTCTTTATATTTCATTAATAAATAGATTTCCAGCCTTCCTTTGATCATTCCTGTCATCATTCTCGGAGCTCCTGGGATTTGCACAGTGCAGTTTTCTTAACACAAAGTAACCAACACTGCAGTCAGCAGTCCAGAACAATCTCCACCGTTAATTTATATTCCTTAGGATCGTCCCTACAAAAACTTCTCTGTAATGTGGCTGTGTGGTCCTGATTAACATCAGTAGTCCCTGTGACAGAGCTGTTCAATACTCACCAAACTACTCTATGGGGGAAGGAAGCGAGAAGAGAAATAAAAAGTAAAGTAATTTTTGAGTTGTTCATGAGAAAAGACCAATCAGACTTTGCACAAAGGATTTAGAACAAAAGTAACGACACTTTCCAAATCTCCTGTGCTTTTTTTTTTTTTTCCTTAGATTGGGTGGAATGTTTGTTCTTTGCATTAGTGGATATTTACATGGGAATGAGGGAAGAAGAGGAGAGGGGGGACCATGGAGAGAACCTCCCAAGGACCCCCTGCCCTGTTCAGCAGCCCCGTTGGGGATACTCAGCATTACAAGGTGAGAGTTTCATTGCTCCCTTTGCACTTCTGAGCCATAAAAAATTTTAGAGGGGACTGAAATCTGACACTTTGGAGAGGTCAGACCCCTGAGTGGTGAGCAAGGGGACAGGGATGGGGAAATCTCCTTCGTGCCAAGGTTTGCACTGCCCGAGTGTGGGGTCCGGTTGGGACACTGTGTGCCACCAGCACTTTAATCCTGAGGGGTTTGGCAGGAATATGAGTCAGTGGAACATCCAAAGAGTGCTGTGTGTGCCAGATCCCACTGAGCAGGGAGGGGCAGAGGAATGGATCAGGGCTTGCTCCCATGCTGCACGTCGGACTCCCCCTGTGGAACTTTGGGATGCGGCACACTGGCTTGTAAAAATCATAAAATATAACAAAGAAGTTTGAGAAACTTCCATTTTTCACAGCCTCCTGCACAGAGGTATGTCCATTCATAAAACCATAGAATCATTGAGGGGTTTGGATGGGAAGAAAAAATTAAAGCTAATCCAGTGCTACCTTCCACTATCCCAGGGCTCTCCATGCCCCGTCCAACCTGGCCTTGGGCACTGCCAGGGATCCAGGGGCAGCCACAGCTCCTCTGGGCACCCTGTGCCAGGGCCTGCCCACCTAGGAATGCTTTATATCCATTCATATCTGCAGTTCTGGGAGCGGGAATTCTGGTTTTAGACTGTTGGATGTGCCGTGCGCTGTTCCGGCCACAGGCGACTTCCGTACATGGACTCTGAAGATACATGGCCGTGCTGTGACAGCTCCTCATTTGCCTCCCTGCAAATGGATGGGGAAGCAGCAGGGCAAGAGGACTCTGGAGTGTCCCTTCTCACAGCATTTACTGAGCTCTGGTCCACCGGAGCCCCCCAGCACCATCACCTGCTGTCTGTGGCAGTGGGAGAATGGAGATGGGTATAAAACACTCTCTTTTAGCACGAAACAATGGGTTTATTGCAGAAAACAGCTGTCTAAGCCAAGACACTGCCCAGCACTTCTTTTCCCTGCTTTCTGGTCTCTTCCCGCCCTCCTGCCTCCTGGCATGTGCAACTAGAATATACGTGAGGAAGGCGAGATGTGTGAATTGTTTTCCTTTTAGAGCAGCCCGCCTTTATTGAGATGCATTTGTTACCCTGGACTCCTGAGAAACACCTTGCCCTTTTCTTGCTCTATTTTCCATTTCTGTCTCTTCCTCATCTCTAACTTTATTTTCTCTTTATTTCCTTTCTCCACTTCTCTTTTTCTTTACATCTCCTTCTTTTCTCTACCTGCGCTCATCCCTCTTCTCATCACTCACTTGATTTAGGGTAAGGAGAGCACATGCGAAGAGAATTGCCATGTACAAAAGTTAAGGATATATATGGGATCCTTCATAATGTGCTTCACTCAGGCTGGGGATAGTGAAAAGGTACGTTTTCCCTCAGCTTGCCAGCAGTGTAAACCATTCAATTGGTAACATAATACGTTTTTATGGTCTCTGTATAGCGATTTTCCATTTAAGTGTAAGTTAAATTGATGAATTCACATAGAGGCATAGAGGAAAGTTTTTCCTTTTCCTTTTGTAGTATAAATTCTCCATGAACACTCCTGCCCTCCATTGTGAGTGGGCTTTCCTCCCAGCCATGCATGAAATGTGCCCTTAGGTTCTGTTACAAATAGGTTTACACTGATGTGTATGGCTGCTGCGAGCATTACGGTCTTGATCCTGCCCTCATGGAAATCAATGGCCACATCCCCCCCTCCCTGCAGCAGTGGGAGAGCAGAGCCTGTGGGTCGCTCTGGAAATACAAAATTCCTCATGGTTTTGTTTTAGGAGGCTTTTTCATCCCTCCTGTGACAAGTGTTTTTTAGCTGGATCTCTTCTACCTGGCAGGGGGTTGTAGGAAGGTGGGGATCGGCCTCCTCTCCCAGGGAACAAGGAATAGGACAAGAGGAAACAGATTTAAACAGCACCAGGGGAGGTTCAAGTTGGACATGAGGAAGAATTCCTTCATGGAAAGAGTGGCCAGGAATTGGAAGGGGCTGCCCAGGGAGGTGGCGGAGTCTCCATCCCTGAAGGCATCCAAGGAATGATAGGACTCAGTGCCCTGAGCTGGGTGACAGGGTGGGGNTGTAGTATAAATTCTCCATGAACACTCCTGCCCTCCATTGTGAGTGGGCTTTCCTCCCAGCCATGCATGAAATGTGCCCTTAGGTTCTGTTACAAATAGGTTTACACTGATGTGTATGGCTGCTGCGAGCATTACGGTCTTGATCCTGCCCTCATGGAAATCAATGGCCACATCCCCCCTCCCTGCAGCAGTGGGAGAGCAGAGCCTGTGGGTCGCTCTGGAAATACAAAATTCCTCATGGTTTTGTTTTAGGAGGCTTTTTCATCCCTCCTGTGACAAGTGTTTTTTAGCTGGATCTCTTCTACCTGGCAGGGGGTTGTAGGAAGGTGGGGATCGGCCTCCTCTCCCAGGGAACAAGGAATAGGACAAGAGGAAACAGATTTAAACAGCACCAGGGGAGGTTCAAGTTGGACATGAGGAAGAATTCCTTCATGGAAAGAATGGCCAGGAATTGGAAGGGGCTGCCCAGGGAGGTGGCGGAGTCTCCATCCCTGAAGGCATCCAAGGAATGATAGGACTCAGTGCCCTGAGCTGGGTGACAGGGTGGGGATTTGCCACAGGTTGGGCTCAATGATCCTGGAAGTCTTTTCCAACCTCAAGGATTCTGGGATCTCATGGTATCCTTGTCTTGTGGCACACAGTGCTCCCATTTCTGTGCTTGCACAGGCAATTACTTAGGAATTTTTCTTTCTAGGTTCTCCAATTACAGAGTTTCTAGTTCTGTTCCTGTTGGCTTGGGAGATCTGCTACTTGAGCTGAGACCTTCTCCTTCCACGAAAACTAACTGGCACTGTGCCAGGGGGGTTATGGAAGCAGGGCCTTCCACAGAAATAGGAGTTTGTCGTGGTTTTGGACGACAGGTATCTGCTAAAGTCTCTCTTGGGAAAAAAAAAAATAGAGATTGAAGAAAACAAACCTCCCTCCCTCTGGATTATTTTGATTTCGAAATTAATGGGCTTTCAG
>VWZN01001369.1:572594-582976 GCA_013396955.1 Regulus satrapa | reverse complement strand
CCACGTTTCTCCGAGAAACACCCCCTCTCCCCTCCCCTCTGCCCAGTGAGTCACCATGTCCTCCCCTATGTTTTGTCTGCCTTGGCCCAGAGTCTTTGTTTTTCTTAAGTACTCACATTAGTGCTCCTAGAAGAACAATGGTAAAAAATTCTACAGATAAGATAGAAAGAGAAACCAACCCCCAACAGAGTTGCTGCAGGGAATGGCATTTGTTGCTCACTGGGTAACAGATTTTCCCAGTAACTTGGCTGTTGGGGCACCTGTCTTTCCCAGGAAATGTAAAATGTCACTATTTGTGCTCTCAAACAGGATCCAGAGAGAGTTTCAAAGTGTCTGGTCACATTTCAATGGGGCTAAGCTATGATTCACCTGTCTAAAACGCATTAATCAAACTTATTTTCTGCACTCAGTTTTCTAACAGGGACTCATATTTTTATTTTCTGTGCCAGCAGTGCTGTATTTCACAGGAATTCTAATATTTCAGCAGTGGTTAAAGAATCCTCACGGATTGAAGAATTTGCATGGAATTGAACTGCACTTGGCTGAAAGGTGCTGTAAGAAGTGAGGGGCTGCATGGCTACACAATATTAACTAAAATATTGGATTAATTTTTGCCATGCTCTGTGATGAGCAAATCTTGGCATGTCCTTGACACAGAGTTCCAGAGGATCCTCTCACGTGAGCCCCACTTTGGTCTCCAGGTCACACGAACGTCCAAGACAGAATTAAGCTCATTCTGTGCAAACACCTGGAGAATCCATTATTATTTGGAATATCCTTTACCAGCTTTCTGTATTCTCTTGAAGTTTAGAGCACAGTGAAGCAATCCCCCGAACTTGGATTGCTGAAGGATCTGCATCATCAGGGATGGTGCAGGAGCAGGGGGATGCCACCAGCTCTCCTGGAATCAGGATGTGGATGGATTCTAAGGATGGTGGTTAATTGCTTTGCCCCTCTACCCCTCAAACTACTGCTCAGGGAATGATGAATTCATTGAAATGACCCAAGCAGCCTGGGCTGGTGGAAGATGTCCCTGCTCATCACAGAGGGGTTGGGCTGGATGACCTTTAAAGGTCCTTTCCAACCCAAATATTTTATAATTTCCTGATGATTTGTGCTAACACTTTCGTAAAAATGAAAGAAAACTTGTGAACGTTTGTCTCGAGACACAGAGACAAAGAAAGATTTGACCCAGCCCAACTCTGGCCGTGTGGGGGCTCAGGGTTACCTTCCCCAAAGCTTTTCTGCTGTCTCTGCACCAGAGCCACGAAGGGAAATGGGTCAGTCCTTTGTTTTTAGAGGGAGAACTGAGCTTAGCCGCGCCTTTGGCATATCAATAAAGCCAGCAACAATAAAAAGGAACGGTGTTCATTATACTGCTGTGTGGGGAGTTTCTTTAAGAGTTGGGCCCTAAATGGTTTTTAATCCCAGGATGCACTGATTGTGATAATGTGGAGAGGCAAAGCAAGTATCAGTTATAAAATCATTGCAAATATGAGCGGAATAAAAAATGGTCAAATGGATCTTGTTACAATTTCTGCTTATTCCACCAGGGTTTAAGGAAAGTAAAATAGGCAATGATTTTGTTTGGGACTTGTTTATGAAAGATTACTTTTTGTATAGGTAAGTCAAAAGGTTAAGGAAGTAATCAGAATTTAAATACAGTCAGTTTTAGTAATTTTTTCTGTTGTTTGCCTTAACTGCTTCCTAACATCATAAAAAAGCCTGCAGCACTCAGGTGGAAAGGAAAAAAAAAACCTCAAGCCAAGAAGAAAAAACCCACACCAAGCCGGCTTAAAGAAGTAAAAGCTGTAAAGTGTAAGATATGGCACACCTATAAACTATAATTTCGCTTTTCAGCCAGCAAAAGTGCGGTAGATCTAAAATTACAATAAATCTCCAAATGTCCAGCATTGATTACTTCAAGCTTGTGGCTTTAATGGACAACAGAGCAGCACATTATGATGCCATGATTAAGGAATTGTGGAAAAGAGGGAGAGTGATTTTGGACTTTATTTTGGCACCTAGCAGAGCTCAACGTTACCACAATTATTGGTTTTCTGAAATATGTCCCTATGCATTATTCTGATCAGATTACTTGCATTGCACAATCCTCTGGTGAATAACAGGACAATAGCACAAAATAAATCTCTCTCTGAAATTTAATCTCCATGTCTGTAGACTGGCAAGAAGAACATCCACATCCCTCTGATAAGAAGTTGTATATTTTCCTGAATGGTGGTATATTTTTGTTTTATAATTGTCCTTAATGTAAATTCTCCAGCAAGAAAGCAGTGATGTCAAAGATCTCAGAGGAAAGAAGAGTTGAAATATGGGTAAAGTGTTCCCATAAGCTCAGCATGAAGAAACCCTAATTTTCTTAGTAAACTACAGGGGCGGGTGAATTCGGTGGCTTACAGAAATCATTAACCTTTCCCCTATTATTGGTTCTCAGTGTAATTTGTTTGATAATCTTCTTCCTCAGTGAATAGCAGTCCAGCTTATCAGCTAATAAAATATCCTCTGGTGCTGCTGCAAGGTTTGGCACATGGTGGCTATGATACAGATGACAGCAAAGCAGAATTACCTGCTCTTTTTGAGGTCCACCTCTAAGCCAGGGATTGGCAAGGAGCTGATATTTATGGGCTGAAGGGTGAGTGTGTGTTTATTGTTGCTCATCCTGTGAGCTCCACAGATCTGGATCCTTCTCCATGAATCTGGAGAATTGTTATTTTAAGGAAGCAGAAAATATGCTGAGCTTTAAGCACTTGCACAGGGTCAGAAATAAACCCTCACAAAAGTGCAGATGCTCCTCAATCCTTGAGACACCCATCAAAGAGCCTCCAACTTGCCCTGGGATCAATGTGTTTAAGCAGGTCCCTGCTGGGTTGTGTCTCTAAAACTGAGTTTCCAGAGGCTGGTCTTGGATGGGATTCCACCAAACACAGGTGGGAATTCTAGGACGGAGTTGAAAAGGCACCTGAAAGCTGTGTGGGATTCTGGGGAGTGCTGAGCACAGCGTCAGGATGGGATTGTGTCCCCCAGGTAGTCCCAGCTCAGCTCCAGGCCGCTGTCAGTAGGAGGTGGCCCAGTCCTGGTGGCACATGGGGCACTGTGTCATCCTTCCCTTCAGCAGAGCCAGGGGTGAGCCGAGGCCAAATTCACACGTGAAAATTGGATTTGGGAGCTTTGAGTGTCCCTGGCTTGCTTCCGTGGGAACTTCCCCGGCTGCCAGTGCTGCTCTGAAGGCTCCAGGCTGGGCTGGGGCTCTGGATGTTGCTGCAGGGGTGAAGGTGCTGGCAAAGGAGAGTGTGGAACTCTCACCCAGCAATGCTTCCACAGCCTCTGTTCCTGCTCTGCTGTCCATGCCTGCACTGCTTCCAGTTTGATCCAGCTGGAAGAAAAGTTGGCTTGTTCTTGGTGCTCTGTGCCAGCTTCACCCAGAAATTGTGGAGATTATTGGCTTTGTGTGGTTCAGGACTCAAGAATGAACTATGAGTGAAGTTTAAGCTGAAATCGTCAGGATCTATAACCTGGCCCTGCTCCAAGGCAGCGTGGTTCCAGCAATTCCCCTTTTGCCACATATTTCTCATTCCTCTATTTTTATTTTCTTTTTCCTCATCCCTCTTTGCTCTATTTTGTTTCCAACAATTTCATTTCCATCAGTTTTCACATTTCACTGCTCAGGAGTACTGTAAGATATCAGTTTGGAATAGTTTTGCTTACACTATCTTCAAATTTGCAATTAAAAACCTTAATAGTATTCTTTTTTTCAAATCTTGTTTATCAGAGTTAATCATTAATTATCACAGACTCTACTCACAGCTGATTAGTGGGTTGTTTTTTTTTCCCCTTCTCTCTCTTCTTACTGCAGTGATTTAGGCTCTCTCCAGACTTCCCTGTGGCAGCCAGGCAGTGATGCTGGAGCAGCTGTGCCTGCCCCTTGTGGTGTTAGCACGGTGCCACCCCTGCAGATGCGCTGGTGCCTTACACAAAATGAGTCACCACTGCCCTTGCTCATTCTAGTGTGAATTAGGTGCATTCCGGGCTGGGAAACTCAATCTGAGCTGTTTCCTTGGTGTCATTTTTTAGGCACAGTCTGTGAAGTGGCGGTGATAAAGAACACATGAAGGGGTTCAATTTTCCCTCTTCCAGGAGTGCTCTGGTGCCATCTCTTCATTCTCAGACTCTTCCAGCATTGGAAGATCCCAGCTGATGACATTTTCCCATGTGCAGCACAAGCAGCCTGGCATTTGTTTTGCAGATGAAATCCTGCTCCTTTGTAAGTTCAGGGTGGTTTTGGGGATGGAGTGCCAGGACAAGGGGGAATGGCTTCAAACTGCCAGAGGGAAGGGTTAGATGGGATATGGAGAAATCCTTCCCTCCGAAAGTGCCACATCAGGGCAGGCTGGGAGCAACCTGTTCTGCTGGAATGTGGGGCCGTGAAATGGAATAAGCTTTAAGGGCCTTCCAGCCCAAACCATCCTGCAATTCCATGATCCTATGAAAGCAAGGTTTGATGCTTTCCTGTGGACCAGGTGAGGATGCTGAAACACTTGGTGGGGTTTCAGTGGGGTTTCAAGTTGCAGCAATCCCTGGATTTGTCCAGGATCCACACTCACTTTGTTCCCACATTTCACCATCACCTGTTACCTGCATGTAACATTCTTCATTCATCCCACAGAATAACATTTACCCTGCGGAATAACATTTATCTACAGCCAACACAGGTTGGTTATCAAATATTTGTTTGAAATAAAAAAAAACCCAAAAAACCTGAGGAGTTTTTCAGCAGGAAAGTGTAACTGTGTTGTGTTAGGGAAGGTGTTGCAGAGTGAAATGATGCTGCTGCTTAAGGTGGTTGTAAATCATCCTTTCATCTCAACAGGATTGAGTTTCAGGTGCTAAATTTCCAGGAAGAAAGAAGTGTTGTAAGTAAATATAAATATATTCAAATACAGATGATTTGACTGCAGCTTGTCTGGTTGTTTTAGAGTATTTCCTTGTCTATGCCATAGAAAAGTCTTTAATATATATTATTTGTGACTATGTTTTTGTTTATCATACATGTGAGTTTCAATGAAGGAAGGTAATATATATTCCTTAAAATTGTTTTAATACTTTAAAATAACAGTTTACTGAACATTAAGGAAGAAACTGAAATTCAGAAACAGAGGGACAATATCTAGAAAAAAAAATATTAATGTTTATTTCAGTACTTTGCAAAACTCAATGTTAGTAACAGCTGGACTCATGTGTCTATTTCACTGGCAAAGACTCAAATCACAGAGAACTGGGCTTAGTTCTGTCATAATTTCTGGTTAAATATGTTTTATAGCACTTAAATTGTTCAAGGTTCTTTACTAATCTAATTTTCCAAAATACCCAAAGTGGCCTGAAACTTAGAAACTCTCAGCAAATGTTTCAGTAGAAATATTTTATAAGTTCCTAAAATTAAATATACAACGCTGATGCTTAAAAAATAAATCAGCTTGGGGAAATTAAATGGGTATTTTCAAGATCTTGATTTCCAAAGTCTTAAAAAGATTGTGTACCTTATTTAAGAATGACATAATTCAATGGCAAGGGGCACCTAGATTTTAAGTGAACAGTCTTGAGCACAGCAAGAATCAAGAAACATCATTTAGATGCAGGCAATAGGACTGGCACATTGGGATGAGGAGAAGACCTTCAGGACTGGCATAAAAATAAGAAAGTGATAATTTAGCAGCAATTCAGAAGCAGAGTGGGTCTCTTTTTTTTCTTTTTTATTAGGCAACATGCTGCAGTAGGATTATGTGCACTTTCTGGGCAGAAATGGTTGCAGAGAGGCAAAGAAGAAGGGCAAGCCAAGAGGACGAGAGGAAATGGCCTTAGGCTGCACCAGGGGAGGCTCAGGGTGGGCATCAGGAAGAATTCCATTGTGGCGAGGATTGTCAGCCTTGGGGATGGGCTGCCCAGGGAGGGTTGGAGTGCCCACCCCTGGAGGTGTCCCAGGAAGGTCTGGAGGGGGCACTCAGGGCTCTGGGCTGGGGACAGGGTGGGCATCAGGCACAGGTTTGATGGTCTCTTTAAAGGTCTTTTCCAACCTCAGTGATTCTGGGATTCACACCTGCCTGACTCCTCAGGCATTTGAGGTCTCATCCTTTTGAGTCTCTGCCTCCTCTTCTAGGCTTTCTCTGCATCTATAAATTCACCAAGGGCAGCTGGGAGAGGCTTGTTAAGAGGATACACGTCCTTGTCATTGCTTCTGAGATTGCTGGGGACATTTCTCTCAGGCAGAACGGGGACACTGGCCAGGAGCAGGAGGAAAGAGCACGTGCAGAGTGCCAGGAGGGTTCCTGTGGCCGAGGGAGCACGAAGGAGCTGCCTGTGGATGGCAGGTGGTGGCACACGTCTCCTCTGGAGCTGTGGGGCTGCCTGGGAAGCCTGGAGATGAGGCTGCCTTGGCCACAGCCCAGCTGAAGCCCGGGAGGTGTTTGGTTTAGTGGCTGGGGATCCAAGCTGCCAGCGTGGAGCTGCTCTTGTGCCAAAAGGCTTCACCTCAACCCAGGATGGCTCAGAGCCGAGGTGCCAGGGAATCCCAACTGTCCATGGCTGTGTGTGAGGGGCCTGACATGAGCAAAGTGCCAGTGGGGCTGCTGCTGGCAGTGGCTCCCAGACCTGAAGGTCAGGCTGCCACCTGCATTCCTGCTCTGACATTGTTTCCATAAAGCTCGGTAAGTGCACTGGGAAAATCTGAAATAAAGCCGCCACCAAGTACTATGCAGAGGGCAATTCACTCACAATTTGCTCGTATTTTAATCATCATTCACTGCAGGAGAAATGGAGGAAAATGAGGGGTGGTTCATCAAGAGGGAAGCATCAAACCAATGGCAAACCTCGCCCACATTTGGGCTGTCCACTGAGGGCTCCCTTCCCTTGGCTGTGCTGATTTCTCTGGCTTTGCCTTGCCAGCCCATCGTTCCTCTGCTCTGCTTCTGCCAAGGCAGGATACAAACCTCTGTTTAACAGAATCTACCAGGCAAAACTGGGAGCTCTTTCTGTGTTTTCTCCCGTGTTTATCTTTGGCAGCTCGTCCATGCCTTGCCCCCGAGCTCAGTTCCTCATCGGGCTCATCAGAAGTCAACAAGGCTCATTCCTGTGCTGCCCACCCAACATCCCTTTGTGCTACCCAAGGTGGCAAAATATTCCAGCAGGGTGTGGGCTTGTTTTGGTTTTATTTTTTCTTCTTTTCTGTAAACACATCCAAAAAGGGGGGAAAAAAAATTAAATAAAATGAAAAGAACAGTGCGGCACGGCGGCGTCCACGCAGACAGTTTAACCCTCGGGTCAGCGTGTTTGTATTTCACTTATTGGATTGTTAATAGATTTTCTTCATTTGTGCGAGACATTGTGAATGATGTGCTGAGGCCTTTCTATTCCTTCACCGTGGTCCACCTGTAAGAAGATAGCGTTAAAAGCTGCTGGAGTTTCTACCTCTTGACAACATCCCAGCTGTAGCCTTCCAATAGCAATCCTCCCGTGGCAGTTTTAATTATCGGCCCCGGCGATACCATCAGTAAGTGTGTAATTACGTGTCACTTTCCTGGCTGTTGGGTATGAAAAGTGGAACCAGTGAGATGATGATCGTTGAAGCTGTAGACTCATATTTAAACAATTCAAAATGTGTAACTGGCAGTGTCATTAAACAGAGAGAGTCTGACCCCAGCTGTCAGTTACTTTTCCTTATGCAGATTTTTTTTCATGCTGTCTGTCAAAAGAGCTCCATGGGCTGAGATGGGACGGGAGAGAGGCTGCGGAATACAGGAGAGCTGCTCTCCTCCTCTCCTGCCAAGGTGGTCTTTTCCCCTAAATAAATATTGCTGGAGAGATTGTAAATAAACGCGGGACAACGCAGGAAATTATATAGACTTTGGTGATGAATAAACAAAGGGAGACTATCAAATACAAAGTCAACCGTTCAAAAAATATGAATAAAATGGGACTCATTAGCCTGAACTTAAAGAACAAGGCTTATGGTAATTTGGGGGATTCATTACCGAAGGATAAAAATGGAATAATTTTCATTTCTCCCTTTCCACCAAAAAATTTTTAAAGCCGTGGCATATAAAGAAATGACCTGAAGGTTATTATTATTATTATTATTTAAATCCATATATGTACACACACACACATATATTTATATATATGAGAGTGACAAGCATGCACATGCATACATATCTTACATATCTGCACAAGTAATAACAATTTTTGAATATTGCCCTCAAAAATAATCATTATAATATGGATCCCTTTCGCTTTCACTTCAAAGTCAGCGGTGTTTAAAGTGTGAAAAGTACCAGAAACTTGTCTCCTGGCCAATATATGCTAAATAGATGGAAAAAATAAATATATGTGCATAGGAGTTGGCAAGTAAAGAATTTTTTTTTTCAGTGAATTGAGTCAGAAATTTCTAAAATGTCAACTCTTCTGTCTGAAGACAGGCACAAGTGGTTTGCCAGGGAATTGGGGCTGGCATGCCAAGAGTTAATTTTGGATAGACAAGGAAATAAACTGAACAGTCATAGAAAAAATAAAACTGAAAAAAAAAATTTAAAAAGGAGGTTAAACAAACATTAATCTGTGAAGACAGAGAAAAATGTTTCTTTCTTTTTAAAATGTTTACACTTCTCAGAATAAACCTGTAAGACACCTTAATTTAAAGCTTTGGAGTTCACATGGACTCCAGCAGCAGCAGTGGAACAACAGAGGCACGCTGGATGCTTAGCCTTTGAAAAAGCACAGCATCAACACTTGCTTTTGCAGATTTTAAGGCGAAATATATTCATTTCGTGAGTGTGTGTGTGTGTGTCCCTGTACATATCTGTATATAAAAGCTTTGCATACATTTCTTGTTTCAAAGACAATGCCACGGAGCAGCACATACAGGAGTGCTGGCTATATTAATTGCAGCAGTACTTTCATACTTGAAAGTAATAAATAGGCACATATTAAATCCTCTAAGGATTAATTTGTATTTTATCAGCTGTGAAAAGGGCAATTTTTTACATATCCAGACTTAAGAGGTAGCCCTATTAGACCTTCATTGGAAAACAAATTCTGCATATATTTTGTACCAGGGCTTTATATTTTCTGTCTTTTACTCCTTTTTCCTCTTTCCCCCTGCCTTTTGAAAAGCCTTCCTCGTAGCAAGTGGTTATGCAATGTAAGGCTGGGGAGGAAACGGGCCGTGGTGTTGTGGACAGACAAACTCTGCCCCAATAAATCGGATGAATTCGGGTGAGTGACCAGCACAAAGCCCAACAGAACCCCCCACACTGACACCTCACTTTTCCTTGCCATTTGAAATCTCCAGTGCTTAAGGCCATCCAGCTTTTGATCCATCCCTGCCCTCACAGGTCTCTTCCGAGAGCTCTATTTACAAATTATTTGCTGTTGCCACTAACGAAGAGGTGCAGGGGACGAGGAGCCGGTTTTTTTTTTGCATGCCAAACAACCATTTCTCTTTGTCTTTCATGCAGTCCTCTGTAGGGTGGAGGATTTTCAAGTTCTGTGTCTGTCCTACTTGCATGTTAGCTGCAGGCGATGTGCATCACAGGGAGGAGGCAGTCCCTTGGGGAGGCCCCACTTTTCTGCATTTAGTTGCTTGCTTTGAAAGCAGAGGATGCTAAAAAAATTAGCGCTTTTCGACGTGTGGGATGACTCGTGCACAACAAACAGACTCAGAGTTGAAGGCTCCTGTGTTACTTTTTTTTTTTTCCCCTTGGTGTGTGTGTGTGTGTGTTGGAAGGCAAGTTCGGATTTTTAAAGGAGCACTGCACAATTTATTTATTTCCAAGGTCTTGGGGTGCTTCCAGCAGATGTGGGGTGCTGGAGCTTCTGCGTGTGAGTCCTGCTTGAGGCTGTGGAACTTCCCTTGGTGGGGGTGAGAAGGGGCTTGGAGGAAATGATCAAAGCTGACCCCAAGTGCTTTGCAGAATTAGAATCCTTAGAAAATCATTAAGGTTGGAAAAGATCTCCAAGATCATGAAGTCCAACCCTAATTGCCTGGATGCTGGGCTTTCTTTAAGCTGGGCTTTCCACAGGCTTTCCCACGTGAAGCTAAAATTAGTTGCGTGCACTTGTTGCTGCTTCCCAGTCTCACTTGAAGGTTTCTCTAGTCCAAAAGTCCACAAAAGTTTTCACTAGCCCCTTTTTATAGCGATTAAAATGTTGATTCATGAGCGATTTTCTCGAGGAGTTTGTAAGTTTTCCTCAGCAGGATAAACTGGATGAAGGATCACCAAACGTTTCTGTTCATTTGCTTTTCAAAGTGCCCTGCACATTTCCAGTTCATCTGAACTCTTTTATAGAATTGATGGCAGTCTGGAGGAAAAAAA
>VWZN01001369.1:484237-572509 GCA_013396955.1 Regulus satrapa | reverse complement strand
CAGGAAAAGGTTTATATGGGCTCTTGAAACAAATCTGCTGTTATCATCTGTGCTGGCTTTGCCTGGGTGCTCCAGACTTATTTGAACAGTGAAGTGGTTGTAGACAAAGGCATGCATGGCCACAGGAATGGTGACCCCAAGTTGTTTGGGCACTGGGACAACTGAAGTGAAATCCCTGGGGTCCTGCTGTGACCTTTGCTTCTCCTCTCATTGTCGAATCACCCAAACTCAACCCTCCTGGTGGGACCCACTAAATAAGACAGCAGCATCCTTGTGACCCCCTTTGCTGTTAACTGTGAAACCAACATTCAGAGCAGTATCTTGCTAATCATAGCAGGCACTCTAGGATTTTCTGCTTTTCTATTTTAAAGCAATATCCAAGCCTGGTTATGGGAAAATATCTATTTTTGCCTTATGAGACCAGCACAACCACTTCCGTTTTGGTACCGAAAGAATAAAACCAAGCTTTACTACAAAGAGAGTAGTTTTGGATATAGTGGAATAAAATCCAGTGGAGTGTGGGGCCAGGGGAGTATTTCCTATGTGTGATTTCAATAAGGACGTGGAGCTGCAGTAAGGCATGTTCTGCTGTGGAAGAGCAGCCAGCTGTCTCCCGACTTCAGCGCCACAGGAGGTTCAAGTCGGGTATTTGGAAATGGAATTCATTTGGATATTTGGAAATTGGCTATTTTACATGGAAAGGGTTGTCCAGCCCTGGCACGGGTTGCCCAGGGAATTAGTGGCATCACCAGCCCGGGAGGGGTTTAAAAGCCTTGCAGATGTGGAGCTTTGGGATATGGGTGAGTGGTGGCCTCAGGAGTGCTGGGGAATGTTTGGACTTGACGGTGTTAGAGGGGCTTTTCCAGCTATCCTGTGATTCCCTCTGCTTTCTTCACAAAGTTCTTTTCTTTCTGTTAAATTGGGTTAAGTTTATGACTGGTTTAGGACAGAATGTGCAACTTTCTGACTTTATCGAAGAACAATATTCAAGTAGCCAGGACTGAGAGCTGTGCGGGGTGATTTGCAGTGTCCCAGTGCTCCCCCAGTGTCTCTTCCTCAACGGGTGTTTTCCCTTTCTGTCTTTGCCATCCTTCCCAAAACCGTGGTTTATTTCTCCCTCTGCTTTTTACTCTGAGTGAACCTGGATGACTCATGTTGCAAAGAACAGAAAAAAAAAAAAAACAACCAAAAAAACCAAAAAAAAACCCCCAAAAAACAAAAAAAAAAAAAACAACCAAAAAAACCAAAAAAAAACCCCCAAAAAACAAAAAAAAAAAAAACAACCAAAAAAACCAAAAAAATCTTCACTTAATATCAAAAACTATCTTGAAATTATGAAGCAGGAGATGTACTTTGCTTATCACAGTGGAAACCTATTAGACAAGTACCCTTGGTGCATGGAAAATATATGCTTTTAACAGTTTTAATCCTTTATCAATTATTCATATGGGAAGGTTTTCCTGTATTTGTTCAGTATGTTGGATGGAATAGCAAGCACGACTTTATTTGTCTAACAGTTTTGTTCCAACTGTATCCGATAAGATATTTAACACCCCCAAACATATTTAATTTAAGAAATAAAGAGCCATTCTTTCTGTGGGGTTTTCCACATCATTCTTCTTTATTACACCAGGTTTTGCTCATCATACCATGTTCCTCCTCAGAGGACAGAGACAAATAACCGTTCCCCACAAGGACAATGTGTGTGCTGAATGCATTTTAAATGCTGCACTTTGTTATGATTGCAACCAACATTTTAAATATGCTGCAATCAAATTCCGAAATGACACGAGAAAAATGACATCAGAGAATAAATCTATTTGTCTGCACAGGCAACAGGAATGTTGGGGCCGGAACATGCTTAGCTTGAAAGTTAAAGATTGAGTACAATGTTTATTTTATTTGCTTAAGAGAGGCAAGGCTAATTCATCCCTGTTGTGGAAATCAATGGATTACAGTATAAATATACTCTTCAAATGTGTTTGTCATATTACATGAGTTAAATAGCATTACCTAAATATAGTTTAGCTTTTAAATATCACATGAGATTACTGATTTGCTTTTACATTGTGCTGGGTTTGTTTAAGCTATTCCAAGGTCTCACCCATGGCATACATAGTAATTATGTCTATGGAATTCTAGTCTGGAGGAGGGAAATCAACGTCCAATGAGCTTCCAGTGGAAGCTGGGAAGTTGTACAACTGGCAATGCCTGGGATAGCTGATGTAGGAACATTTTGTTTCTCCTAAATGGGCTTCCAGCTCTGCTGGAAAGTCCCTCGAGAGGACATTCACTGTATCAGGGGCTCTTTCCTTGTGTTTCTTACAGGTATAGAGGCACGTGAGCCATTGGATGAGAGATCTTGGAGGGAAAAAAATCCCGTGCAGCTTCTTGCTAGGACTGGCTCAGGTTTTGAGAAGGAAACATTTTTATCCTAGTAGGATCATCCCTCCCTAGAGCCTATTAAATACTTCAGGAGTTTCTGGGCCAAGCCATGCAGTTTTCTGGCTTTGTTTTAAGGTGTTGGCTCCTGTTAATACTGGTATGAATATTCCTTATCCATCTTCCTGAAAAGTTCCCTGTAAAAAAAATAAATTATGTCTTTCATACAAAGTTTTAAAGTGACTGTGGCTGAGATGATGGATTTAGCTTGTCTTAAAAAAAAAAAAAGGAAATAAAGTGGTATTTAAAAATGGGATTTGTTTGCCTTCAAAACTGTAGCTGTAGTTTTCTCCAAAGGATTGGAGCTGAGCAGGTGTTGCCTAGGTAGGAAAATTTCACTTAAAGGTCTCTGAACTGTCCCAAACCGAAGTCCATTCTCATCCATAACGTAATTTAGCCCTTGACAGATATATAGAGCTCTTGGAGCTTTCTGTTCTTCACAAAATCTCCTGAGCTTCAAGTCTCACTGACCAGATGGGTTGTAATTTGGCCTCTGACATGGCACAGTCCTGCTGGAGGGTGAAAATTACCTGAACTGGCCAACGCCGAGGTCACACTCTCGTCTCCTTAAAGTCATTTTCTTTTCTCAGGCTCCAGCCTCCCATTTCCCAGCACACGGAGCTCTCCTTTCTGCATTTTGAGTAGTGCACAGGAGCGAGACGTGGAATATTTATCCCCTTGGAAGTCAGATATTATGCTTAAATATCTTAAGCCTCTGCCACACGTCAGTCCCAGGATTGATTTAGCCTTAGTGATATCTGACTCCACGAGGAGGAAGCGGAGATTGCCCCGTGTAGGGTAGATTGGAACCCTTTGTACTCTGTCAGGTGTCAGAAACTGCATAGAAATGTGCTTAATTAACGAGAGCCTTGAGTGCTTTTCCAGGCTGAGAGTTCGTGGCAGAGCAAAAGGGACAGGTGGCATTACAGAGGGGTCTGCTGCAGGCTGCCCAAGCAGGAGGACGGGATGAGACCCTCCACAGGCAGGAACAGCTTCACAGTGACAGGTCCTGGTCATGCAGTCCCTTTCTGCTGGAGGGACAGCCCAGCCCATCGGGGCAGTGAATTCTCCCCTTCTGCTCCACGGTGCTGCCCCCAGCCTGGAGCTCTGCAACCAGCACGAGGGATGGGAGCTGCTGGAACGAGCCCAGAGGAGGTCACGGAGCTGCTCCAGGGCTGGAGCCCCTCTGGAGCCAGCCTGGGACACCCAGGGGGGCTCACCCGGACAGGACAAGGCTCCAGGGAGAGCTGGACAGGGACTGGGGACAAGGGATGGAGGGACAGGACACAGGGAATGGCTTTAATCTGACAGAGGGTAGATTTAGATGGGATTTTGGGCAGGAATTGTTCCCTGGGAGGGGGAGCAGGCCCTGGTCCAGGGTGCCCAGAGCAGCTGGGGCTGCCCCTGGATCCCTGGCAGCGCCCAAGGCCAGGCTGGACCCTGGGGCTGGAGCCCCTGGGACAGTGGGAGGGGCCCCTGCCAGGGCAGGGGGCACTGGGGGGCATTTGAGACCCCTTCAATGCCAAACGATTTTGGGATTCTGGGATTCTGTAAACAAACATCCATGCCTATTTTTCCATACTTTTTTCTTCTTTAAATAGAAACGGAATAAAGATATTTTAGAAGAATTCCAACCACCTGTCACGTTCCATTAAACTGTTACTTCCTCAGGCCCTTGTGCCTGAGCAGGTGGTGTGAATAAACTGTACTTAGAATAAAGTGAGGGATGTTTTCCTCTTGTAAATAACAAAAGCCACAGAGATTTTTCTGTTATCTTTTCCCCTTCTTTCTTCAATTGGGCTGGGCTGTCCTTGCTGCTTGGAGAGCATCTATCTGAGCTCCAAAACAAAATGAAGGGAAAAGATATATGGAGTGCATCTAATTCTGGGATTTACTGCCTTTCCTTCAGCTGGTTTGGAACGAGGCATTGCTTCTGACTGTTTTTCTCTCCAGGAGAAGTTTTCTTTGCTGGGTCATCCGTGCAGCCCTGGCACGGTGTCCCTGTGGCGCGGTTGTACCGACAACCTCCAGGTCAGCAGCATGTCTTGCAATGAACAGAATTTACCCTTTCACCTTCACATCCCCCTCCACTCTTGTGTACAGTTTTGGTTTTTTTTTTAGGGTTTTTTTTTTTTTCCCCCTCAGCAGAAGCCATTTTTTATTTGCAGGTGCAAAAAGGACTTTCATTTTCCCCATCTTAGGGAAAAAGTTAGAAAAAAAATACGCTTTCCTTACTGAAAGGCAATATGTTGCTTTTAGCACTGCTTTATGTGCAGCATTTTTTAGCTCCTCTAATCTTAAATTCAGTACATGAATGGATGGATAATTTCCTCCCTGTCAGGTTTGGTTTTTTTTTGTTTTTTGGTTTTTTTTCCCATGCCTCTGAATTATTTACTGCCCCCACAACTTGTGGCTGCAAGTCCACTTGCTCCTGGTTGAGCCGTGGCCGCGTGAGGAGCTCCTGTTCTCCCGCTGTCCTGGGGGGTCCCCGGGCTGGGGGAGGTCCCTCAGAGGCCAGGCAGGACCACCCAGCNTCCTCCCTGTCAGGTTTGGTTTTTTTTTGTTTTTTGGTTTTTTTTCCCATGCCTCTGAATTATTTACTGCCCCCACAACTTGTGGCTGCAAGTCCACTTGCTCCTGGTTGAGCCGTGGCCGCGTGAGGAGCTCCTGTTCTCCCGCTGTCCTGGGGGGCTCCCCGGGCTGGGGAAGCTCCCTCAGAGCCCAGGCAGGACCACCCAGTGTCCCCCAGAACCGAGTCCTTAAGCAGCACAGCCTGGATCCAGCTAATTTGTCTTCATCGTTCATATCTCCCAAATCCTGAATCATTTTGGTTGCCCTCCACCGCACCTTTTCAATCTCCGCAATGTCCTGCCTGTAATATAGTGACCAGAACTGCGCACAATATTTCAAATATACTCCCACTAATGTCTTATATAAAGTAGTGCCAGAATAACTTGTGCTGATTTATAATCCTTACAAATATATATATTTGTTTAGCTGCTGTTGTTGGGCTTTTTTTATTGCTGCCAAACATTGAACATATGTCTGGTGGTCTGAAGGCCTGATAAAGGCAACAAATGAATCACATTTTCTACATGACAAAAGAAAACACCTTTATTTTTTATCATTGTCGAGCTTGAGTGGTGATATAAGATAAATTGAAACAACAAAAGGGAAAGAGAGTTTAGAAAAGTCAAGTAATAAGGTATCGGGTTATAAATGAAGTCTTCCAGCGCCTGAAGTTAAAACGCATCCACAGGCACTTCACACTTCTTAAAAAACAAATAAATCGCCCAACAGGGTGGTGCTAACGTGGTCCTGCTTTGAGTACAGAAGCCTCTCCCACCCCTTGGGTGTGGAGAATCTGACAGAACATAAATGGGAATTTTCCACTGCCTTTAGCTGTGGGAATATGCAGCGCCATGTGTGATGCTAATGCACAGAGCAACCCTGTTTGGAGTGTGGGTCATGCTCCAAGCCTGGTGGTGTCAGGAGTTATGGTTTCCACATGGAAATGAATTTCCAGCATTCGCTTTGGATCTGCTGGGTAAGATCCTGGCCTTGGTTTTGGAGATGTGCCATTAATGTTCTGACATAATGCGCTTTGATAATGTTATTTACAGTGAAAGAGAATTGTGAGCACAAGAAAGAAGCAACGCATCGCTGGGAGATCTTACTTTAAAATGTACTACAGCATCTCCCATTCCCAAACAAGCTGAACGAAGGATTATCGTTTTGGATAAGATCTGGAATAAGAAAACCCAACTGGTCAAGGTGAAATGACCCTGGGAAGATGCTGGGAACGGCAGGCCACAGAAGACCAACAATAATTTTCTCTTGATTGATGCAGCAAGGTTTGAATTCTGCTTGTTTCCAGTTTGAGAAGGTTTTGATGGCTTCCCCCAGCCCGGTCTCCACTCTGCAGTGCGGGTGACCTGCGTTAATGGCCTCCTTGTCCCCAGACATCACGCTGCTATTAATGCATTGTCCCAGGTTCTAGCCCGGCTGGTGGCCATTACTGCCAATAAATAATGGCTCTTGTTCCATCGGCTCCTGTGAAGGTCTGGGGACATGAAACTCGTGTGTGCTACCAATGTAGATCGAACGCAACCTTGACATTAATCAGGCAGGTGGAATTTAAGGCTTCCCCAGTTTTTCCAGTGCCGCTCTCCTAACAAATCGTGGAGTTCTCCTGCAGTTCTCTGTCCAGCTAATGTTAAAAAAACCCCAACCCCTACACCTTCCTTTTCCCCTTATTGCTTGATTTGTTGCTCCTTTTTTTTTTTTTCCCCATTTTTAATCGCATTTAATTTTAATATGATCATTACAACGTTTACAAACATCCCTGCCTTCCCAGCGCTCCCCCGCATCCTAAACGGGCTCCTGTTTTCCGAGAGCAAACAACAAATGGAGCAGACCTTTGAAGAAGCCCACCCCCGATTAATAGTTAATGATGGCTCGGGAGAAGGAACAAAGCCCGTGCGATGTGAACACGGATTAGCCCTTTCATAACCGCGGCCAAACAGTTTGTAGGAGCGCCGATGCCCGGGAGCAGCCTGCTGTGCCCTCCTGCCGGGACCAAGGGGGCCCGGGGGCCCCGGGGCCCTGCGCCCCAGCTGCCCCCCTCTGCCAGCAAACAACGAGCTGGTTGATGCAGGAGCATCCCCTGCCGACCAGCGCCTGGCAACCATCGCCTCTGCCAAGGCGCTCTCCCTCCGTCCTCTCCTGCGGAGCTTGGCCAAGGCTGGTGCCCAGCTGCGGGCCCCGTTTGGGTTGCACAGCCATGGGCTGCTGGAGTCAAAACGCTCCCAGACCATCCTCAGCTGCTGCTGATGGCGCTCAAAGCCCAGGCAGCGCTTTGGAGGTGAAATCCTTCGCATCCCCTGACCCTCTTCCAGAGCCCTCCTTCCCCACGCTGAATATTTCAAGTTTAGGACTTCAAATATTTCTATTAATAAATTACTATGCATCATGTCAAATTAGCATTGCCATTACTAAAAGATTAATAGCGACAATGCGTTGTGGCACTCCATTGCTTCAGGGTAATTTTCTTTTGTTCATGCTTTGGCATAATATTGTAGAGCAGAGTGGCAGAACTACGGAGCATAAATTTAGGCGCAGCCCCTCAGCAGAAGAGGCAATCCTAATCACAGCAGAGGGCTGGCAATTAGCTCCCAACCTTCTGGGAACGTTGCCTTCACCCCGGGATGAGCGCCGCCCCACATCCCTCACACCTCTCGCACGACAAGACGGATCCCGACGTTTATATGTTTTTATTTACTAAGTGCTCGGGAGGAATAAGCAGGGATAATTTGCATATGAAGCCTTTTTATTTGAGCCCTTGAGTAATTGGCGGGTTAGCAGTGGTGTGTGCACTTAAGGGTACGTCACGCCGGCAGCAATCTTCCCTTCCATAAATTCTCCATCCTAACTGGAGTTTACAAGGGGAGAAATCACTCTGCTGCTCGGGTCCCTTTCCATGGCGCTTGTAAAAAGGAGTAACTTTCTTTTTCTTTTTTTTTTTTTTTTCTTTTTTTTTTTTTTCCTCTCAGCCTCCTCGGGCAGGGCCATGACAACAAAGCAATTAAACTCGGTGGCTCAGTGGCTGCGACTTGAAAAAAGGGGTGGGAGGGGTCCTGTGGCATCGTTCCGACTCGAGGATGCACACGAGGGCTTCATACCTGCAGTTTAATGACGGGCAGGGAGAGGAAAAGCATCTAAATCTCATTTTGAGACCCTGCCTTTTTTATTTTTTACTGGTTTAACAAATGGCTTTCATGAGTGAAATTATTGCATTATCATCTCTTTGGCTTCATGCTGGATACATCCAGGAAAATATCTTCATGATGGCTCTGTTTCTTGCTTAAATATCAAGTATTGGTATTTTTAATGTTTTTGTAAACATTATATATTTTAATACTTGAGAAAATGTATCTCATAAATAAGCTTTATTATCTGTCAAAAAGGATGAAAATATAACTTTACATTTCTGTTTTAAAGTAATTTTAGTGCCTATTAGCTATAAAGTAACAGTTATATATAATTTAGAGTATGTAGTCACTCGAAACAACTTGACATTTTCACACAAACACAGAACCTTAATAATAGTCTTGGGATTTCATTGGAAGTATACACCACTACAGGATATTAAAATAACTTATGGTGCACTGTAATTCTTGTTTTGTATTTGTCCAAGTAGTTTTGAAGCATGCTATAAAGCAGAAAAATAAAAACCTAAGCTCCAAAGTCAGCTAAGCTGCATTCTTAAAGTTATAGCAGTCTTTTCATATTAAGTATGATTAAACCAGCTGACATTTCTCGTTGTCATCTTTCTCTTCTCCCTTCCTATTAATATGCTGTGCTTAAAATCTAAATGCTGTGCACACGGCATTTTTTATTTAAAGCCCTGGCAATTGTTTGCTTAAAATAATGATGCTGATTGTATGCATTCAGGGATCAGAATGAGAGCCTGAAAACAGTAATTTACTTGTTGATCTCAGGGTAAACTCCAGATTTGTGCAATGGAATACTTTCAGCACTGGAATGCTGAACTCTGTCAGCTCCAGAAGCTCGGTGATGCTTCTTCCTATTGTTCTGCATCCAAGTAAAAATCAGAACCGTGAGGAAAACACTGGAAGTTCACCAGACTGACCAGTTTCTTCTTGAAATTAAGAGGAAATTTAAAAATAAATAAATAATTTAAAAAGAATAATTAACAACTTCCATAGATTTTATTTTTTAAAGTAACCCAACAGAGCTCGTTGTGATCAAAATTTGCCCAATTTTCAACTTGTTCTTTTAATTGTAATTGGAGTGGCCTGTGGGTAGGGATTAGGTGAGTGTACAGATGTGCACAAAAATTAATATGGACTTGGAGGAATGGCCTCATCGCCATAAAAGGGCCGACCAAATGTTCACAGATGGAATTTGAGTGGACCCTTATTGAATAAGCTTGTAGGACCCACTTGGGTCATTTCTGCATCAATCTTTTTTGGTCTATTTGGAAAAGGCACAGTTCAGGCCTTTTCCACAATAATTATTCTCATGCCTGATCCATTAATTTTTTAATTTGCTTTAAGGATGACTTGTGGCAGAACCACCACTATCAACAGGAAAAAATTAAAGTGCAGTTTGGAGAAGGTTGTGTGTGGCAACGTTTATTTTTTTTTAACCTTCCTTACTACGACATGGTCAAACAAAATAATTACACAGAACAGCATTTTATCCACATGGAATGCAAAACTCTTCCACATAGTTAAAGGTCTTGCTCTGTCAAGAAACATTCAAAACCTGATGATAACTGGGGAGTTTGAAATCAAGAGAGAATTTTGTGATACAAAAGGAAATAGCTTTAAAATAATACTGGGTTTTTTTCTTCCTTTCCTGCCCCAGTGTTTATTTTCAAGGCCAGGTTGGACAGGGCTTCGAGCAGCCTGGGACAGTGGAAGGTGCCCCTGCTCATGGCAGGGGTGGCACTGGAGGAGTTTTATGCCCCTTCCAACCCAAACCATTCCATCAGTTTCTGATTTCTTTTTTATTTTGATATTGCTTTTAAACTGCTTGATTTATAAACATGCATATGAAAAACCGAATCCAGAAGTTTTTCTCTTTATACCTGACTTCCCAGGAGTGCCACTGAATTTGTGCACAGCAGAGGAGAGCAGGAATGAAATGGAATCATTAAGCTGTGAAAAATGGAAATATTTGTAACAACAAAATAAAGCTGACAGAAGACTAATTTCAGAAAAACAGGTTTTAAAATTTTGCCGGGGTTTAGAAGCACCCGTTCCATGGAGTGAGGATGGATCATGGAATGGTTGGGGTTGGAAGGGACCTTAAATCCCATTCCCATGGCAGGGACCCCTCCCACTGTCCCAGGAGCTCCAGCCCCAGGCTCCAGCCTGGCCTTGGGCACTGCCAGGGATCCAGGGGCAGCCCCAGCTGCTCTGGGCAAGCAGGGTAATGGATGAATTAAATAACTCAGGTGATGATTTTCGGGGGGTTAAACAGACACATATGGTCAAAAGTCTCTCAAAAAGGTGGTTGGAAAGAGGAGAAATGGACAGCAGTTGCCTAAAGAAATGGCTAAAAATGCTTCATTTTGCTTTGCTTTGTTTTGTTTTGTTTTGGTTTGGTTTGCTTTGCTTTGGTTTGCTTTGATTGGCTTAGATTTGATATATTTTATTTTGGTGGTGTTTTTTTTTTTTTTTTTTTTTTTTTTTTTTTTTTTTCCCAGAGATTTGGAAGTAGAAAGAGATTTGTTTAAGAAGAAGACATTTGATGTTGACATTCCCAGCCAGCTGTTTTCTCCAGGCTGGGAGATTCACTTACCCAGGGCAATTTGAGAACACCAGATAAATCTGGAAGAACAGAAAAAGGACTCTCTGCAACATTCCAACAATATCCCTCCCTGAAAATCAGAAACTGCCCGTTTGCAGGTGGAAAAGAGACAGCTACTTCTCTTTCTTACTCCCTAGGACATTCCTCTTTCCAGCTAATCTTTCACTGCCAAGCAGGAAGAAGGAGAACTATCCGTGTTAACAAGAGTTAGGTTGGGTTTTTGAAGCTCCAGGTGTTTGGTGGAATTCCAGGGGGAATGTGCTATCCCTTAAAGTCGGTTCTGGTGCCATTGGGTACAGAGGTGGTGTCACAAAGAGAAATCTGGAATCTGGATGAGGCTCCAAACGGAATTTTCCTTCTGCTTTGCTTCGCTCCTTTCCTCTCCTTTGTGCCTTTTTTTAATAGCTTCTAGTTGAGGTTTGATGGTATTGTTGGGCATTTTTACATGCTCAAATATGTGGAAATTTATAAATAAATAAAGCAATTCTGGAATTGAAAAGCTCAATAATATGAATCACCTGGCTGTGGAAAAGGTATGTAATCAGAAGTTTGCCTCTCTCTGTCTGGGCTGTAATTTCAAAATGTTTCAAAAACCATTCTCTTGGGTTTTTTTGTTTGGTTTTTTGTTTGTTTGTTTGTTTCTGTTTTTGATTTTTTGGGTTTGTTTTGTTTTGTTTTTGTTGTTTTGGGTTTTTTTTGGTTTTTTTTTTTTTTGGTTTTTGGTTTTTGGGGTTTTTTTTTGGTTTTTTGTTTGGTTTTTTTCTGTTTGTTTGTTTGTTTTTTTAACTGGGACTCATCTAAGTAGCCGAGCAGGAGGGAGAAGCATTAGAATATTGATCAAATAAATAGGAACGTAAAATGGAAGTGCTGGGTGTCAGCAGGAGTGTGATAAGAGAGGCCACGTGCGTGTAGCTGGAGTTGGGAGCTCCTAAAGGCAGCAGGTAGATAAAGGAGCACACGGAGGCAGGAGCAGCTCCCCGTGGGACTGCAGATGACATCGTAACAGATGACTCCAGATGACAATGTAAGGGGAGGAATGGGGAGAAATTATATTAACAAACTGTAGTCGATGGTTATAATCAGATTTGAACTGCTGAATAACCGAACCTGAAAGACCAACATATTTTTCAAGATGGTTTAGAAGGATCCCACGATTGAGTGTGTCAAAAGCTGCAATTATGTCAAGAAGTATTACGAAGGATGGGTTCCCAACATTGGCCACAATAAGTGTATTATTACAAATCCTGATCAGCAGAGATGAGAGGAAAAAACCAAACCAAACCAAAACAAACCAAAACAAAAAAAAAAAATCCCAAAACAAAAAAACCCAAACCAAAACCACAGTGAAACTTTTGCAATAAATTACATCCTTAAAATATGGGCTGTATGGGTCTTCTTCTCTCCTAGTAGTGATAGAGAAAAACAGATTTAAATCTGCTTTACTGATTACTGGAACATATGGGGATTAAAAAAATCCATTTAATACAGTTACTTTTTTAGAGTTTCAGATAGTCATAGTGGATGATAATACCTTTATGATATTTTCAATATGGGAACTTAGCAGAGAAAAGATTTTTTTTTTTTTCTCAGATATTACCTCCAAGGGCTGTGCTCTTGGATAAAGATTTTGTTTCCCAAATAGTAAGACTGAGAGTGAATCACATGAAACTATGGATTATTTTTGTTGTTGTTGTGGGAAGAGGTTCTATAATAAGTCTATCAGTTTTCTGGCATAAATTTGTCAGGGGAATAAATGTGTCTAATACACATTTTTGATGATTGATAATGGTTTTCCAAGTCTGCTAAATAAGGAAGTAAGACATTTTCTTTCTATCTTTAAATGATGGGAAAAATAGACTGGGTGTTATAAAGCAGCAAAAATATTATTACTTCAGAGGGTTTGGAAGTTCTGAAAATTTTAGCTACATTTAGTGGAATTTCTAGTTCTGTGCACAAGGACAACAATGTGCCAAAAAACAGTAGCAATTTTTTTTCTTTTTGTGACTCACACTTGCTATATGCAAATATTGAGTGGTTTAAGCACAGTCTCCTTATCTCTATTCCCAAACTAGAATAGAAAAGCCAATTCCAAACATCATAAATCTAAGATTCAGGTCTGGGTTGGTTTTTTTAGCCAAGCCTATTAGGGACTCACAAATCCTGTTGTCCACAGTATTGGTTTTGCTGTTTCTCCCCCTCACCTTCCTGGGGGGAGTTAGGGAGAAGTCCATTGAGGGTCTAAATGAGTGAATAAGGGTAGAAATAAGGAATTGGTTTTGTTTTGAAACCCTTTGGTGGGCTATCCGGAAGCAATTTAACATCAGGCTGATGGAATGACAATTGAAAGGTGGGAATGTGATCACAGAATCACAAAAAGTCATTATGGTCGGGAAAGACCTCCAGGATCATCAAACCCAGCCTTCAACCAGCACCACCATGTTCACCATCACCTCCTCCCCAAAGTGCCAAACACCTGCACCTAAAGATGCAATGTGCCTCTTTACAACCACCCGAATTCTTGCTTCATCTGAACCCAGATTTATCATTTGTCTTGGTCCCCCTTTCACCCCTTTAGCCTGAAAATTTATTTCTGCTGAACTTGCAGTTTTCATAGCCTGCAGTGTGTGAAGCAGCTAAATAAATAGAATTTGCAAGAGCACTGGATGAAAAAAAAAAAAAATCCATCTTAATTAAATGCTTATTGAAACCCAGCACAAACTGCATATGAAACAAGATTTCAAAACAGAAACAAATATTTATTTTTTTATATATTTATAGTTACTCAGTAATACATAGATCTATTGCCAATATCATGCACAGTTTTGGGGGGAACAAATGGGAACATGGAGATTGCTGCTGACCTTGGAGATTTTCTAAAATAAGTGTCTCAGATGATTGTAAAAATCTACAGTAGAGTCATTTTGCAGCAGTGCAAAACTTTCTGTTCATTGAACTTGGTGTGTAAAGAATGATGGTGAACAGGAAGGGGGAACATCTCCTGCCCAGATCCAGGGTTGTGCTGTTTGCAGCCCTTTATTTTTGTCATTGGTGTCCTGTTTTATGAAGCAAGAATCTTTTTCTTACTGTCTGAAGTGATGTGATACACAATATAATATTCAGTTCTGGATTCCAAGACTTGGTGTTCATATTGTTTGCCATCCATGTTCTTATCTTGTGAAGAATCTTACGGGGGAAAAGCCTGAAAACTCACTATTTTACATTTTAGAAAGGTCCGTTTCTGATGTGGGAGAAGAGAAACTGAGTGAACATAAAAGTTATCTGAAAAATGGCAAAATGCTGTAAAGGAAAAGCGGGGATGTAAAACTTGAGAAATTTTATCATCATGGATTTGACAGACAGACCACTGGGTTTGTGTGGGAGTGGCTGAACGGTCACGCTCCAAGGGTTGCGGTGTCAAGTGGACACCAAGAGGTGTCCTGGGGGTCAGGACTGGGACCAGCGCTGTTTGACACCTCTGCTGGTGACGTGGACAGGGACTGATGCACCTTCGACCATCTGCCGGCGACACTGAGCTGTGTGGAGGGAAGGGAGGGGGCATCCAGAGGGACCTGGACAGGCTGGACCTCGTGGAGCTCGATAAGGCAAGTCCCAAGTTGGGTCAGGGCAACCCCAAGCCCAAACACAGGCTGGGAAGAGACTGACAGAGAGCAGCCCCGAGGAAAAGGACTTTGGGATGTTGGTGGAGGAGAAATTCATCATTACCCAATATTATTCACTTGCAACCCGAAAAGCCAAACGTACCCTGGGCTGCAGCAGAGTAAGTGTGTGGTCAGCAGGTCAGTGGGGGTGATTCTCCTCCACTCTGTTCTCGTGAGACCCCACCTGGATCTCTGCACCCAGCTCTGCACCCCAACAGCAGAAAGGGCCCGTTGGAGGTTAGAGGAGGCCATGAAGATCATCAGGGTGGGGGAGACAGGCTGGATACTCCAGTCCCACTTTGCTCTCCCCCAGCTGGAACACTGTCCCTCATCCTAAAATGCATCAGCTGGGAAATGCTTAAAGCTGTGGAAGTGCTCTTGGAGTTAAATATCAGGCAGAACCAAGCAGAGATAGACTCTTGGGTGGGGAGACTGTCCAAATCCCTCTTGAGGGCTCCTTCCATGGACGTCCTCTGGGTGTTTGGGCTGTCCCTCTCCTCTGCTCCATGCTCTCATGCCCAGGAATAAACCAGAGAGACAAAGAGCTTTTAATGAATGCAAATTTCAGGACAAGTTATTATTTTTTTTACTTTCATGAAATTAAAAAAAAAAAGAAAGAAAATAATAAAAAAAATTGCTGGAACAGCTTGGCTTCCCCACAAATCTTCAACTAACCCTTGCACTCAATTATTCTTCATGACCTTCTGGTGCCCCAGGCCATGAATTGTACCTTGAGGTTATGAAATAGGTCTTGGAGTAGTTCTCAGCCACCCCTATACAGCTTTTGTGTTCTGAGCCTTCAGACATTGTTGATTTGAATTTGAAATTTCTTTCCTGCATTAATGTCTTGATCTGATAGAGCTTTCGCTTTTAAGGCTGAGCTTTAATTTGTTTAATCTGGCATATTCTTAATTATACGAGCTGTAAATTTTATTGTGCTTTATGTAAAGGCCTGAAATGCACACATAAAGCTGCAGTGCCAAGGTACGACTGATTAACGGGAACGTCTTGCTCTTGCGAATGGATGGCAACAACGTGCACGGGGGAACGTGGGGGCGTCTGGGAAGAAAATTCCAGTGTTGACCCACCATCCTAGGGAATTCTGTGAACCTGTGGAGTTAATTTGTGAATCCAGGCAGTGAAATTTGTGATTCCTGCTCATGATTGGGTAAAATGGGGCTTCTCTTGCTCTTGCCGAGAAGGTTTAAGAAACGTAAGTGGGACAGGGCGAGCTAAATAAAAAAATAATTTAAAAAAAAATTTTTAAAAAAAAGGAAATGGCTGAAATGCTTTCCCGATGGGAGATAAGCTCCATCCCCCTTGTCAGTTATGATTACAGGGCTGCCCTTGCCAGGACTGGGGCTGGGCCACGATTCATCCGACAGTATCAGCTCCGCGGGTTCTGCCGCCGTGAAAACGGGAACAGCAGCGGCGCTGGCAGAGCCGGGAACGCGCTGGAGCAACGAGTGAGGACACACAATTATTTCATTATTCATGCGTGGGATCTCAGGAGACTGGCGATGAAATTTCAGCTTCAGAAACACCAGCTTTTTTTTTCCTCCTGGTGAGCCAAAGGAATTGCTCTGCTGGCTTAGCCGGTGGAAGTAATCCAGCCAGGCTTGGTGTTGGACACAGTTAGGTCAGGAGAAGGCAACCACATTAAAGGGTTTCTATTTCAAAGCAGGGCATGGGGCCATGCTTTGCACCCCAGGAGATGTTGAGGTACCATTTCTGGAGCCCTGAGGTGGAGCTCTGGGCAGTTACCCTTGTCCTCTGCATTATCCACATAGCCTCTTCTTCTCTTTATCCAGAGAATCATGGGATCATTTAGGTTGGAAATTGAGTCCAGCAATTCACCTAATACTGAGAGTTCCACTACTAAACCACGTCCCCAAGTAGCACAACTACATATATTTGAATTCCCTTCATGAATGGTCACTCTGTCACTGCTGTGGGCAGCCTGTACCAGGGCTGGACAATGTTTTCCAGGAAGAGATTTTTCTGATCTTCAACCTAAATCTCTCCTGGTGCAATTGAGGCAGTTCCTTCTCATCGCTGGGAGCAGAACCCGACTCCCCTGGCTTCCCCCTCCTGTCAGGGAGTTGTGCAGAACCAGAAGGGCCCCCCTGAGCCTCCTTTGCTCCAGGCTGAGCCCCTTCCCAGCTCCCCCAGCCCCTCCTGGGGCTCCATTCCCTTCCCCATCTCTGCTCCTTTCCCTGGACACGCTCCAGCAACTCATTCCAGGCAGTGGCAGGAATCACCAGTGCCTGAAGTTTCCAAAGAGCTGATCATTGTTAGAAGTCCCTGGGGGGGATGCAGAGGAGGGGGGATATCTGTGTAGTTTCCATTTCCCCATCTCTCCCTATATCTTTGCTTTAGGGGGCTGCTGAAAGCAGTGCCAAGTCCCACTTGCCACATGTGTAATTTTGGTCACACGCTGCCTTTCATCAGGAGCCCTGGGTAGCAGGCCCAGATAGTCAGCAGTCATCTGTTAGCCCCAGATAAATCTGGGACAGTTTGTTAAGTGACTGATGCCTTTTTCTAACTCTTCTAAGTATGATTAATGTGCAGAAATGTCTGGCTGGGCGATAGGTAAATAGGGAAAACAGAGGCACTGTGCCCCAGCCTGTTTGTGCTTGTCCATCCATGTGCTTTGATCAGGGGAAAAAGTTACAGGAGCTGCTGATAGCCCAAACCACTGCCTAAGAGAAACCAGGCACACTCTGGGGATATCAAGTCCCAAATCTGAGAGTTGTCCAAAAATCCAAAACTCCCCTCTTAGAGAAAGTAAAACTCCAGACTTGGAGGCTGACGAGGTTGAAAAATGGAACTCATTCTGTAAAAACTTGCTCAGCCCAGAGCAGGTACCTTCATATCTCCTGCAATGGCACAACTAAGGGAATTTAATCCGTGACTTTTAAATGGTGAGAGATGGGATTTTCATAGCAGGTGTCAGCAAAAAAAGAAAAGTAAAATATGTGGTGTTTTTTGCTGTAAAGATTAATTTTTTGTATTATATACGGAGGTCTTTAACATATCCTGATGATTTTAATGGCGTGGTGTTTGGGGATTGAGACCATGTTGGTGTGGAAGATGCTATCTGGCTGCCTGCACCCTTTTTTTTGGGAACAAAATTGCATTAATGGAAGTAAATGCTCTGCACTCAGAGTTCACCATATACACCGTGACTTGCAGACAACTGATATCTCAATGCTCACATTGCCTTGGCATTTTTGAGTGCTTTGCTCTTGAAATGTGTGTGGGCAGGTTCAGGTTACCTGTCTCTGAAGGCTCCCTGTGCTCCTCTGGGCTAATTTAGTTCAACAACGGCAAATTAATTACTCTCCAGCCTGCTATTTATTTTCACGTGCACAACAGAGAAGTATCGCACAGGTGGGCAGATCTACAGCTTGCCAGCTGACATTATTGCTGACCTGACAGGTAGGGGCTCAACTTCTGGGTGTGCCGGAGTCCCGCGTGTCCACAGCTCACTTCACAGCCAGCAGCTCTCCAAGGACTGGCTGCTTCCAGGAGCTGCTGACCACAGAGCTGAGCCCATCCCGCACCAAAAGCGGTGGAAAAGTCCTGTGGATGCTTTCCTGAAATGTGTCTTGTTTCTGTCTGAAGGGCTCAAGTCACTTGTGATCTCATCCTGCACGCTTGAACCATGGGGGGGACACATCTGTGACTCTAAAAAATGGGTGACACCCGTGCTGGGGGATGTGTCAGACAGAAACACCAGCTCAGAAATGCCCCCAAATAATCAGAGGATGTAAAATTGTTTGGGCCAGTTATGGTTTTCCAGATAACCTTTCAATTTTACCTCCTATGTAAAGGCCAATATATTGCTGGCTGCTGCTTCTGGAAGTTTGCTCCGAAACCAGCCATCATTTTTGTACTTTCATGCATATATTTAGAAAATGATGAAAATGTTTCACTGCAAAGCAGAAAGAAAAAAAAAAAACAACAACAAAAAACCCCCCAAAAACCCAAAAAAACCCAACCAGTGAACTTGTGTACAGTGAGATAAAAATCAGTGTTTCATTACTTATTTATTTATTCATTTATTTAAAAAAATCTTTAACCAGAAAAATTCATTAAGATGCAATATCTCGTGTACAATGATGGCCTAGGGATGGGAGATGGATTAAAAAATGTAAATACTATTGGGCCTAATGTGCGTACCATTAACACAAATATGAAATTAATGTAAAAGTTTCTGACAGCACAAACTTGGCTTTAACTCTTTAAACATATGTTTAAAACAGTGCAGCATGGTGGTAAGATTTGGCAGATGAGAGATGCAGTAAACAAGCATGTCTCAAAAGAGACAAAATGTCAGCAAAATAATTGCCTAGCAGTACTTCATATCAATTAATTCATTTGTATTTAATTAAAAGGAGTCATAACAATTGGCTGCTGTATAAAAGCCCCTTAGCTCTGGAGTCTTCTATGCCTTTCCTTAGTTTTCTAGGGCTGGATATTGTTAGCCTTTTTGAATAATTCAACCCAGATCTATTTCCTAAACAGAAAATCTATCTTGGAGTGATTCCCTTTTCTGCAGGGAAGCAGCAATAAACAGTAGCTTTGTGTGCCTTATAAATGACAATGAAGGAGACAAGGGCTGGGATTTCAAAAAGCACTTGAAACCAAAAATGCTGGGGGTTCCTAAATCAGGGAGGTGCTTCTAAAGGTGGATTTTACCCTAGATGACTCCAGTGAATCCACATGGAGGGGGAGCAGTGCTGGTCTGGCCACTGCTATAAAGTCCTGGCAGAAGTGCAGCCAGGACATCCAAGCTCCTCTAACCTTTCCTCTGTGGCGGTGAGGGCCGTTTAACATTGAATAATGAAAATGGCAACTTTGGGTTGACCCAGTTTTCCCTGTCTGGAGTTAGAACAAGCTCCTGGTTTAAAGTAAATGATGCTGAGTCATGTGGCCAAATGACTTTGTTCAGAGTATTACAGGTGATTTTTTTTTAATTGTTTTGTTGTATTGTATCATTTTCTAGTTGACTCAGAAAACCTGATAACCTGTGGTGCCTTCTGTACTCCTCAATGTAAATTAACAAATTTTGTTATTAAACAATGAGTAAATAACATACTAAATTCCATCAGGTGTTCCACAAGATTTCTGGTATTTCCAAACCCCTGGAGACATTCAGTGTAGGAGGGCTGACATGGAGGAAAAAGTGTGATTTTTAAGAGTAAAACATGAAGAATATGGAGCCATTCCTAGGTGCATGTCACCAGCTGTGCAAATACACATTTTGGGAGGGTCCCAGCCTTAGAATTTTTACTGGGAAATCATTATGACAAGGCAAATGTTCATCATTTGAATGCAAATACCAAGGGGGCAGAAAACGTTAGTGCAGCAAACTTTTATTGTGGGTCAGGCCTTTTTAAGCGTAGGCAAACCTCCCATCACAAATGTTAAAAGTAAGGTATTTTGAGGGGCATATTGCCGTGATCTCTGCCGGTAATTGCAGATCTCCCGGTGCTCTGGTTGGGACAGGAGTCTGTCCCTGGGGTGTCCAGCTCCTTGGGATGCCTGTGCTGAAGGTGCCTCCCCTTGGGGAGGAATTTCCCTTGTGGATTTACGATTACCACTCGTTGTCCCTGGTTTTGGCCTGCCCGAAGAGGGAAGCTCGCTCTTGTCCTGCCCGGTGGTGGGGAAGGGTTAAGCCCTGTCAGCCCCTCCTCTGCCTGCTGAAGTGCCTTGTTTGCAAAGGATTGATAGAGCACCCTTGAGAGAAAGATTCGCATTTTCACTGTTCCGTGTCAGGGAATGAGGTTGTGTGATTTTTGTGTCATTTTGCACTGCCATATTTCTTCCATTAGGAATTCTAATATTTCACAACCTCTGTCAAGGAAACTGCTACTCCTAATGCAGACGGCCAATGCATTCCAGATGGCCTCATAATCCAGTTCAGGTTTTTCACATACATTATTTCGGTTCCAGTGCAGGTCCAGGCTCAGCTTTGCCAAAGTTGGTTTCATGATTCATTTGCAACTGCAACAAGTTAATCCCAGGGCGAAGAGCTGTGTCCACTTCAGGTGAATTCCTCTTGCCTGCTGGCTCCAGACACTGGCTGGTAAGAGTTCCTTCCAGAAGAGCAATTTATGCTCAGCATCCTCGTGCCAAATTCTTCCTCTCCATATCCATGGCCCATGGATCAAGGAGATGTTTCTAAAACAAGAGTTCCTTAATTTATGAACTGTATTAGCTCGCCGGTGAAACGGGTCCAGATCAATGAACGCATTTTAAAGCATCAAGGAAAATATTTAAAAGGGGAAAGCCCAATGAGCTATGCACATAGAATATTAAAATTTAAAATAATTCCATGGGTTGAATCGTGATTAGCGCTCAGCTTCATTAATTCTCAGCCCAACAGCATAAACAGTAACAAATAAGCAAAGAGTGACTTTATGCAGGTTCGTCGGGGTCAGCCTTGTTCTCTGTTTGTTTCCTTCTATATTTGTTTTGGTTTTCTTTTTATAGATCCTTTTCACTGCCCTGCTTTACGCCGTTGTTTGTTTGGGAATTTCCATAAGGCTGTGCTGAATATTAAACATAATTCTCTATTTACATTTTGATAGTGAAGCGTTTTCCTAAACATCGCCCTAGTTCCGCCCATCTGTTGTCCCCTTGTCACAGCCGCGGAGAAGCCCAGCTCGAGGCAGAGCTGTCTCCATCCCCTTTGGTCTCCTTTTGTCTCTGGATGTTTAGGTCCACGGCACCAGCTGAACTGAAATGATATTTCCTGAGCCAGTGCCTCTTAGGCACTTACGTGGACTCAGCATCTTAATTGCCGTTAGTGTGAATCATCCAAAGCTGGTGCATAATTTTTTGAGACATTTATAGGAGATCTACAGTAGACATTTACTCGAAATAACGAAAATAAAGAAATCCATAAATCCCATGAAACTTTCCCCTACTTCAGTTTAAGTTGTTTATACAAGGAACTTCATGTTGTAATAACACTTTTTGGCCTTTGTTTGATTGGAAATTTCTATTAAACTGTTATGAGAAAATAACTTTATGCTTGGGGTTTTATGTTTCAATTTGATTAACAACAGGCTTTTACAAGGACTTGAGCACTGCTGCCTACACCGAACGCATCCAGCGTTATTGCACTGCCTGCTTGGCTGTATGGAGTGGACTTTATCAAGAAAATTATATTTCCTGCCCGTGACATTTTGGAAACGTATTGTATGTCATATCCCTGTCTTAAACGCTGTTAGTGCGAATCATCTGACTCTGGTTTATAATCTTTGGACTGTATTTATAGCAGACCGTTGCTCTGTAGTGTTCTAAATTTCCTGCTTATGATGCAATGGCAAAAGTCATTAAACATTAGCAGTAATAGTATTTTCACTGTAATAAAGTGTTAATTACTTCCACATGTTAATCGAGTTGGGGGGGCAGAGAGATTTTTGCTATTGTTACTGTGCCTAAAATAATTTCCATGTGATAATTTTCCAGGATATCAAAAACTGAATAATTATGCACTAATTAAGAAAGTAGAGCCTGCTCTGGAGTTAAGACTGCATTAATTTTAATGTTTTTACAGTCCTTTAATTGGGGAGAGGGCTGTAAATTGCGGGCTGACGCAGTCCCGCCGTACGCGGGCCTGCCTTCGCATTCTGCCTCCTCTCCACCACAACCCAAGGTCAACACAAGTTTGCAAAATCCCTCTGCTCTTCGTACGAAATGTATTGGTGCTGAAGCGTGCATCTATCACTCTGACAAGCATTTAACTCTCCAAGAGCACATGCTCTCACTTCTTAAATTATTAATTGCATTAAATACATTTTCATATCGCGGGCTGTTTGCTACAAACTGTTCCCAAGCACGGAGAGGTGCCCCCCCCTCCCCAGGATGAGACACTTGGCTGTTGTTCCAGCTGGGAAGGGCTTGGTTTGGGGAGCTGCAATTCCAAAAATCGCTGAAAAAGTCACCCTTGCTAAGTCTTTTATTTTTTTAATGTTGATCAGTTGGCTTTGCTTTTCCTCCTCTCTTTTGTTCCACTCTAATGTCTGTAAGTCCATATTGTTTGGGTTTGTTTATACCTTTGCACTTATCAGCTCGTGCAGTTTTCCAGGGTATTCTCCCTGTCACACCATTATCACAGGCAATGGCATCATCATCCGCTTCATTATCATCTCTGGGTCATTCCAGCCCAGAATGGCTTCGTGTTACAACTAAAAGGAGGAATCTGGCAAATGGATCATATTATCTCCCTCTCTCACTCCGGCATTTGAATGCATTATACACGGCGCACTCTTTATATTAACAGGCACCATGACCTTTGCCTGTAACATGTTTATTTCAGCAGGACTTGCCGGTGCTGCTGGAGTTCTGCTCCTGCCAGTTCCCGGCGCTTTTGTGAGCCCTGCGTTTGTGCCTCGCTCGTGCCAAGGCAGCTCCCAGCATCCCAGCAGAGGGAATGGTGCAGCCCGGGTGGGAGAGCGGAGCTGGGGATGCAGATCCTGCTCCTGCCTGCCTGGGGAAGAGGAGCCGCAGGGGCATCATCCCGTGGGATGCTCCCAGGCCTGCCCTGGGCAGTGGTGGGACCCCGCTGCAGTCACCGTGCAGGCTCAGGCCTGGGGGTGTTGGGGGCTTGTTGGTGGCGGAACAGAAATGTTCCCTGGATCAGTGTTTGGTGTTAACTCTTGAAATATCATGGCTTTACTCCAGTGAGGGTGCTAAGGTTACTCCTTGGAGCTCCAGAACACTTCAGGTAATGGATAAGAAAGGGGTTGATATTGTTTTAAAACAAAAATTGTTTTTACGAAGAAAAAAAATCAGGGGAAAAGTCTTCCAGAGATGTCTGGGGGGTGGCTCCCCAATTTAGGATGTGGTCAGAAACCAGGAAGCATTTTTACCCGCTCAAGGATGAACCTCCACCAGCCTTTGACATTTCCCCATGACCCTGGGCTCACATTTGGTGGAGGTTTGAATTTCTGACCTTGCTCTTGTTTTCCGTTTTCTCTATTTCCATTTAGTACTTAAGGAAAGCACCTGAGGCATTAAGAGAAAAATTGGAATAATTTACTAGCACATGTCAATGTTTTCTTGGTTTGCTTGCACTGTACTCATAGTTTAATTACAGCTGCACTTGCATATACTTGTAAAGCAATGGGAAACTTCACTTCTTTAACATTTGAAAGTGCAAGCACAGATAGATCTGAGCATAGCTGGGAATGGGATCCCGTCTCCATCTGACCTTTCCCTGAGTTGTCATTGGATCAACCTCTCTAGGGCTCCTTTTAAAATTTCCCCATTTTTCCTCTTTTGTGCATTCCCTTTTAACAGCATTTTAATGGCATTAGTGGTGCCAAGATCAAGGTGTGGCAACCCTTCAAAGGAGTGGGTGTAAATTCTTTGAAGATGGGCATAAATGGATCACCTTGAGCCTCCTCCATGTCATTGCAACAATAAATATCGAGGAGATGGTGGACACTTGCCAGTGCTGCAGGACGAAGTGATTTCCAGACACTTTCAGAGGCATTTCTAAGGTGTGTTTATGCATTTTGATGCATTTCTCTTCATCCTGCATCCTAATGAGGGCATACACCAGCCAGGATTTGCTTTGCAGGAGGAGTTGGACATCAGGACACAGGAGCAATGGAAAACCTGTGGATGGAATTGCAGCCCCAAGTGCAGATTTTTTAGCTGCTTTTGAAGAATATTTCTAACATCATTTTAAGGGCACATTCCTTCGAGGCAACATAAAGGACATTGTGCTGCAGTTGGTGTTTTTATCACTCCTGTTCAGTAGCTCAGGTGGAAGAAATCATATTTTTCAATGCCCAGCATGCCTCAGTCCAGTTGGAAAATTCTGGAACATCTCTGCAGTGATCACTCTGCCTGCTGTTAAAGAGGGAAAGACCATATGAAAGTTAACAAAGACAAATTGTAGAAAGGCCAAGAGAAATATTTTTCAAGAAACTTACCTTTTTTCTTTTCTTTTTTTTTTTTTTTTTCTTCCTCACTCTCTTCTGCTCCAGTTTCTTTATTACCATTAATTAGAAATTTAGGTAAATGACATAAGTGCCCTAATTTTTTATTTCTGCCAGGAGAACAATTAGGCCATCAGAAGTAACAAATGGTCTGGGCTCATGTTGCCTGTTGAAAATTTCAAGCTGCATTATTTCTGACATGAAAAAAACCCAACAAATAATAGTTGTTTTGGCCAATTTTTACCATAAGCAATGTCAGCTTTAGCAGAATCACTGTACCATTGGCTGGGGGCTTTTTTTCCCTATTGTCATGGCTCATTAAAGTGTGCTGACTCTTGTGGATTCCCATTTCCTTTAGGTAAATAGTTATTTACATGAACTGCGACATTTTTCTTTGGTGACAATTTCTAATTGTTCAAGCAACCAAGGGTGATATATTAACCACTCTGAAGAAAGCTTCATCTATGAAATAAATTACTTGGAATTAACTATCCTTTCAAAAGAGGCAAAATTTCCAAATGGACAAATTAGGCCCTTCTTAGCCACATATGGTAAGTGTTTTAAGCATTTCCCCACTGGTAGTTCCTCTGGAGAACAATTCTTCATGATGGAGTGGAAGAGTTCTCAACTCATTTGGGGTCCCTCGCATGCCAGCGCTTGCCAGCGGCGGCTCCGACAGAATCGTTCCAGAGCTGAGCTCTGTGAGGCTTTGGGAACTTTCTGCTCCCACGTTTTTAACTCTTGCTGTGCTACGTTGGAGACCAGCGACTGAAAAGGCCCCGTCCTGGTGCGTGTTTCGGTTGCTCTTCTTCTCAAGTGAAAATTTGATTTCCAGCTTTAGTCCTCCTAAACGGATTGAGAGCAGCCCTTGGGGGAAGGATTTGGGGGAGCTGGTGGGGGAGAGGTTGGACATGAAGCCCCCCAAGAACTGGGGTTGATTCCCCAGCATGGGCAGCAGGGGAGGGGGTGATTCTGCCCCTCTGCTGCAGCCTCATGGGCTCTCACCTGGAGCCAGCTCTGGGGCTCCCAGCACAGGGAGAGCATGGATCTGCTGGAGCAAGTCAAGAGGAGGCCACAGAGATGCTCTGAGGGCTGGAGCTCCTCTGAAGCCAGACTGGGAGAGCTGGGACNCCCTGCCAGGAACAGGATGGGCTTTAGGGTCCCTTCCAACCCAAACCATTCTGGGATTCTGTGTCTCTGTGAAACACATTTCAAGTATATCAGGACACAGCAGTTTTTCCTCTGATCCAGGAGGACCTGCAGGCCTCCACTGTGGAACCCTTACCTACAGCTTCTGCTTACAGACCTGGTTCTGCTTTTACTTATGCAATTAAATTCAGAGAAATCCCATCTGAGGCATCAGGCGTGAAGCAGATCACCTGAGTGGATATTAGGTTTATTCCAAAGATTGGTACATTTAACAATATCCCTAATCTTCTGCACAGAGTAAAATCGTACAATCATAGAACCATTAAGGTCAGGAAAGACTTCCAAGATCATCAGGTCCAATCTTCTACTAGACATGGATGGGATCTCCTTCAGGTCATTAATTTTAAAAGCACTTAAATTGCTTTTAAAATGCCCATATATTGTTCTTTTGGACACCTAGACAGCTTTAAACATTTGTAAGCTCTTACAAACTCATGTCCTCTGGACTTCTGAGTGCCTAAGACCCATTTCAGTGTTACTCCAGGCAAAGCCACTTAGACACTTTTGGAAATGTTACTGACATAACTCTTTCCCCAGTGTCTGAGTTGTGCCAAATATTGCAAGATAGAAACCTAAGAAAACATGTTTTTCTAATTTAAGTCATAACGTGACCACATTTCAATGTCCACATTTTGTATTTAGAAAGTAAGAACTTCTTGCAAGGAAGCATCCAATCAGTTTAAATTATGCTTAGTTTGTTTTTATGGTTTCCCATGACTTTTTTGGGCCAGTGTAGTTTCCCGTTTCCCACACATTCGAAGCCAGTATGTCAATACTTTGGAATGTATTGGGCTGCTTAACATAATTTGAGCACACTTTTGAAATGGTTTCTCCTGCAAAAAGATCTGGATATTGTACATTAATTTGACAAAAATAGCAAATTAAATGAAGATTGCGTTTTCTGTTTGTATGGAAAAAAAAATTAATTAGGAGTTATTTTGGTCCTAATATTTACTCTGCAAGAGTAATTAAAATAGAGAGATCAGTAAAATAGGTGTAGCTCTAAACACATGTTCTTGCTTTGTTTAATTATGTTGATTAGGTTTAAACCCCAATTTGGCATCACCTCCCTTGTCTTAATATTTTGTTGATGAAACCATGTGGAGACCTGACCTTAATATAATCGTGACAAACCTCATTTGATTACCTTTAGCTAATTAAAACATACGTTATATGTACCATAATATTATTGTTATTCATCTTGCACCTCTCTCCCTCTACATCGTTATGCTGAAAGCAAATCTTATTGTGAGATTTCTGTCTCTGAAGGACCTCGTGCCTTTGGCATAATTGGGAGAGGTGTTTATTTCATGGGCCAGTTATAATAACAGTAATTATCATATAAAAGCTCTGTGGATTTTTAAGCTGAGGCTTAGTGCTAAGTTTACGGTGGCTCTGTGCTGGTGCAGCCTGGAGTGAGCACTGGGACTTCCCAGGTCCCACTTCCCATCCTTCTTTCCCATTCCTCCCTCCATTTTGGGGCTTCTTTCCCAGTCCTGGCTGCATGGTTTACAGTCCCGTGTTCTGGCTGTCCCGTCCAACATTCACACCCAAGGTTTGGTCCCAGGATTTGGAGAGCCTTTATTTAAGGTGCTGGACCCTTTCCCAGAACAGTTTCCTCAGGGGAGAGCTGGAATCTGGTTTTGGTGGGTGTTTATGCGTCACAAAGCTAATTATGACTTAGGAATGCCTTCAGGACTTTCCCTGCCCTCCACCATCCCAGGTGTTCTCTTTCCTAACAAAGTCATTCTGTAGAAGTAAAGTGTCATAGAAGGGCAGCTAATGGTCACACTGAGTAAATTTAATTATATCTGGGGCTCTGAGCAGCCTGGTCTGGTGCAAAGTGTCCCTGATCATGGCAGGGGTTGGACCTGGGTGGTCTTTAAGGTCTCTTACAACCCAAAGCAGCCTGGGATTCTGTTTGACTCAAATATTTTTATAGAATCTGTTGCCAGGGACATCATCATAGCCTTTAATGTCACACTGGTCTTCAGTGCCAACGTCCCCATTTGCACCTGCAAGAAAGCACAACACAAATAAAGCAAAGGGAAAAAAAAAAGAAAAAATAAAAAGTTTAAGTTTTTGCAGTAGAGTTTCATGAATATTTCAAAAGGTATCAAATAGGATGCTCTCCATGGGCATGTAAATAATAAAGAAATTTGAACTTTAGCCATGACAGTCCCAATCTGGTGCCTGTCCCACTGGAACATTCTTCTAAGGTGGTTTGAAGAAATCAGAGCTGCTGCAAATATAGAATTGATGCTGAAAATTGCCTTCCAAAATGTATCCAGAATTATTCTGCCTTTCAGCACAAGCGTGATGCAGGAACTAAGTTGTTTTATAAGCTAGACTCACCTGGGAATGACTCAGGTTTCTTCCTGACTTGATTTTTCTTCAAAGAATGTTCCCCCATCTTCCAAACATTGCCTGTGAGAGGCTTTCTTAAAAAAACAAAAAAACAAAACCAAAAACAAAACAAACAAACAAACAAACAATAAATAATGAGAAGTTCCGGCTGTTTCACCTGAGTCCATAAAAGCAGGACAAGGAGGGTGGTGAGAAGCTGGGTATGTCCATACCAGGAGCAGCCATTCCAGTGCCAGCCACCAACGAGGCACAGGACACACAGCAAGGCTTCAAAACCATTGGCTGTCCATGCACTGGGCAAAGGGAATGGAATTCCTCCTGTCTGGAACGAGGGCTGGGGTGACCAGCGTGGCACTGTCGTGTCAGAGGATGGTGGCCCCAGCCCTGTGTTCCTGTTCTCGGCCACAGTTCCAGCTGCCACCCTCACAAAAGTGGGGACAGGGCTGAGCAACTCCCCATCTCCTGGAAAATCTCTTGGCTCTTGCCACTGTCCCCTTACTTCTGAATTCACTGGAAAAATACCAATATTTCACCACTAGTGGGTTGAGGAGGTTAAACTTTAATGTTTCCCTCTTCCCAGCGATGCGCCTTACGGAAAAAAAAAAATTAAAAAATAAATAATGGTTTCAAAAATGTACAAAATCCAATTTAAAATGACATTGGGGTTTTATTTAAAGTCATGGAAGCTGGTTAATTCCAAAATGCTCTCATTAACTCACATCATTTAACAAGTTTCTATTCATTTAGCTCTCTCTCTCCAGAGCCTCTCAGCTGCTCTACCTCAACACATTGACAGCCTTCTGTGCTCCTGCTTCCCAGGGGGACCTAAGGTGACTTTAAAGTACCTTTCCCTTTTCCTGGAGTCAGGGTGCACAAAGGAGATGGCTCTGGAGGCCTGCCTGGATCAGGGCGGGTTCCCTGGGCTGCCCATGGATGTCCTCCCAAATTCTGTGTCCTCCCTGCCCCATTCCCAGCTATTCCTGCCGTGTCCTCAGCTCCTGCCTGGTGGGGAATTCCCAGGGCTGGGCTGTAATTATGGAGCCATCACTGGCCCTGCAATCACCAGAGGGCTTGGGGTGTGTATGAGGATGTCACCCCACTTGTTCTTTGTGAGCTCGGAGCCTTCCTCCCCCATGGCTGCTTTGCTGTCCTTTGTATTCCAGTCTCAGCTCTCTCACAGGCTGATTTTCTTCCCAGCTTCAGGATATTTAGGGGTTTGGGGTTTTTTGTCTTCATCAATAGCATCGGCTTGTTCCATGCTCCCTCCAAAATTACTCCCTAAAACTCATTTTATGTGCTTTTGCTTTTCATTTTTTCAAGGCAGAAAAGGGAAATAAATATTTCTCTTTTCTCTCCTTCCTTCCTGCCATGGCAGGAGTGGCACTGGGGGGATTTGGGGTCCCTCCTACCCAAACAGTGGTGGGGTTTCACCCCTCTCTGACCCCACAGCTGACCCTGGCTGCTGTGCCTGGCACCAGGTGGTCCCACCTTGGTTGGAAGAGCTTCCTCCTCTGGCCAGCCCCAAGGCCTCTTCTGCCACTGGCTTTGCTTCCCAGAAAATTCCAGTTTGGAAATGAAAGGCAGAAGAAAAGGCAACGAATTTTTGGTGAATAAAAGGGCAAGAAAAGTCTCACAGGAGTGCAAGGGCAGGGCTGGTCCCTGTCCTGGAAGCTGCCCTGTCCCACAGCTGGGCTGCTCCTCCCAGCCGTGGGTTTCTCTGCATTTCCTGGGGGCGTTTTTCCCTGTCTCCAATGGGTTTCTCTGCATTTCCTGGGGGCGTTTTTCCCTGTCTCCAAAGAGCTGGAGCAAGCCCAGGAATTCCAGGTGATCATGAGCAGCCATCACCACCACAATTCCAGGCTCCACCACGCCCAGCTTCCCTCCAGCCCTGACCTGGAGGTGATAGGCTCAACATTCCTTTACCAGCTGCCATTTAGCTCTCATTTGAACTAATTAAAAGCCTTTTGAGTGTTTTTAGGTTGGGGTTTTTTTTAAAATTTTTTTTTTTTTTTTTATTTTTCCAGTAATTTGATGCTTTATATGAGTTTAACATTGAGTGCTTAGGTTGGGTGAGAGTATTCATTCCTGAGTACTTATTTAATCAGTAATTGCATTTTAGAGGAAAAAAAAAATATCCCCAACTTATTCTATAGAAAAATAATTAAAAACATCAGTTTACACGTGACCAGGTGAGGATTAAAAACTATATTTAATCATGCAATGGATTTTTATTATTTTTATTCCTGTGTTATAGCCAGTGTACAGTGGTTTTATCTCCTCTTTGTACTTGCAATAACATATTATTTGACCATGAATCACTTTAATGGATTGAAACATAAGCATGTGAATTGAAAAATAGATACATTAGTCAAATCAATAAATAAATATGAAAATATATTTCTACTATGAAAAACCATCTTGGCTACTGTGTCCTCCAACTTGGACAGAGAAAGCTGAAATATATAGCTGTAAAATATGGCTTGCCGTGTCAACTAGCCAGTGCCTGCAGCCTAAAAGGAATTTTGAGCACTGGGTAAGTAGTATTTCATCAACAAAATCATAAAATAAAGACATTAAAATGAAGGAATGATTGAGTGCTGCAGGACGTTTGTAAAATCACCCTTCAGTCTGGGGCTGGAGTAGTTTAGTATTAGACATTGCATACTTTTCATATAAATTTGCTTACAAATAGCATGTCTTAACAAGCAATATTGCCAGACTGCCCCTGTAGCAAATATTTTTTCACTCTCTTGCTAAACAAACTCTCCTCGTGTGTTCCGTGGTGTGGCTACAGTCGGTATAAATAATACATCCTTAATATTAGGGGGAAAATACAGAATAAACCTTCACACAGAGCATTAAACCCTGTAATGAACTAAGATTTTTGAGCTACTAAAACCCTTTTTACACGTGTTTTCCAATAGGAAAGTCAATCCTCGTTGCTTTTTTTTGGTCCTGCTCTGGGGCAAATCCAGGGTTTCATTTATTGGAATGAATTCTGCTCAGATTTACACCATTTTGATGGCAGAATAAGGCTTTGGTTTTTTTGCATTTACATTTGTGTGACCTCTATTGCGAGGGGACTGCGTGTCCGTATCCAGCTTGGGAAGCTGATAAACAACATTTATGGCTATGGATCAGGGTAAGCAGTTCAATAAAATCGGGGATGTTAATTGCTCATCTTACAGGGTCTAGAAATAAGCAGAGCTTGGTGCCTTTTTTTTAGCTGACATGGAGTTCAGAAAAGAGAAGCTTTCAATTTCCTTTCAAGTTGCTAATTAGCTATATGAGAGAATGACAGAAATACAGACTTTTCCAAAGTTTATTTGCATTTTTCTACCTTGACATATTATGCAAATATTAAGTTGTCATTTGCATATGACAAGAACAACTGATCTTAGTTTTCTTCAAGTCCCTTCAAATGCTGATATAAAGTTAAAACGTGAATCAATGTATGTTTTATGTGGTTTATGGGCTGCATTGTCACTTTTTGACTGATACATTTTGCATGTGAGAACTCGACTTGATATCCTTGCTGGAATGGCTTTGATATGGAACTGGAGTGATGAATGTCCTAAGCACCATCAGGAAACTAAACTTGAGTTTTAACAACAAACCAAGCAGTGATTTTGAGCTCGAGAGCAACAGTTTTTTGGGGGTTTTTTTTGTTTGTTTGCTTGGGTTTTTGGTTTTTTGGGTTTTTTTTGTTTTGTTTTTTTTTTGGGTTGTTCATAACAGTGCAAAATATTCACCAAAACAGCAGTGAGAATGCACCCGAGTGAGGCAAAATGCCATTAAAATTAACACTTCATATTTCTGGGTTAAGACAGGACCTGTCTGCAATTAATTTACTCTGGTGCTGTTGCATCTCGAGACCTTCAGAGGTTCTTTGTGGCGCAGCAAGTCCCTGGGGAAGGGCTGGGCATCCATCTCTGCGAGGCAGGAAGGGCTGGGAGAGCCTCCCAGGCTCGGGCCCCCAACACAAATGTCTCCTGAATCTCTGCAAACAATCCCCCTTGAAATTATTGTGCAGCTTTATTGTATTTTCAGCAATGTGCTTTGCTGGCAATAGAGAGACAACTTCAGAGGTAATACCCTGGAATCTCTTCCTGTTATAGATGGCTGTAGCTCATATATATAATGTGATTATTTCTTTCATTAAAGGAACTAAGTAATGTTATTAGATTTGGCTTTTTTTAGTGCATCAAATGGTTTATTTTACCGAGGCTGGAATTATTCTTTTCCAGAAATCCAGAGGTCATTTATTACACAAAGCACCTTGCGTTTACAGAAAAGAGACGCAGCAGCTTTAGCTGTATTTCTTGTGTCTGCTTCCTCATTGCCTGAGTGTGAAAACTTTATTGCTCATTATCTACTGGGCTGTGATGAAGTGACAGATGATTTATTGGGAGCCAAAAACTGTGTTTCAATGGTGAACATTTTTATCCTTTTGTGTTGCAGCCTGCCAACCCCTCTAACTGCTGAGGCAACAAATAAAGAAAACTCACTGCTGGAGGGCCCTGTGACTATCACTCATAAATGTCCACATTTCAGATCCCGCTCTGGTTCTAATTTGATTCAATTCCCTTTTGTTGCTTAAAAATTCAATTTGTTTAATTGAGCTGTTTGACAGTAAAATCTGAATTCCATGCATTTTAACCATTCATATTAAATTTCCCTCCACATAGTACTTTTAGTAATGTGCTTTAAAAGAGGTCACTTTAATTTAAATTTGGTGACCTTACAAGCTTATAAAAAGATCTATATGCTATCCTTCTCAAACTGAAATTAAATTGAATAAATGTAAGATAATGTTACAGTAGATATTTCTGACTGAGCTTTTGGGGTCCTGAAGAAATGAAACCTGCACTAGGAAGCCTCTGTGCCCTTCCCAGACTGTTTTCCACAAAAAAAACCCACAAACAAACAAACAAACAAACAAACAAAACCCCAAAACTCCCCAAAAACCAAACCAAACCAAAAAACAAACAAACAAAAAAAAAACCCCACAAACAAAAAAAAACCCAAAAAACAAAACAAATAAAACAACAACAACAACAACAACAAACTCACCCAAAAAATGATGGTGCAAGCAACATCCCATGGTAGGTCAACCCAACCACTGAAATTCATCTACAGCTTAATACAGGAGCTGGGGTAGTTATATCGTCCTGTGTCATTGTTTGATAAGTTCTGTGCCCCTGGCTCGGGTTATTTCTATTTATTTTTAGAAAGGCTTGCACAGTTTTTGACATTTCCATGGCGGAATATCTTTTCCTTTAGGATTAATAAGAAATATTGGAACCGCTGCAAGACTTTTAAGATTTAGTAAACTTTAATCTGTAAAATTTAATAGCAATCTCCAAGTCATTATGAGTATATAGGATGCAGTCTGGCTTTACAAACACTTTTAAGCAATGAGTTATGTTCCAAGAATGGCTTTGCTGTGTATCATTACGTCCAGGTAAATGCCAGGATGATGACATAATTGGTAGTTGGGAGTAAAATACAACCTCTGTAAAATGTTACTAAGGTAAACGTAGCGGGGTTGTAATTCATTATACATAAACATGACTAGGAGTTATTTATCATTTTATGAAATACAGAATAACCTGAGCTCGCCGTGTTCTGCCAGTTCTTCATTACTTTATGGGAATTGTTACGGGCTCGTCGCCGCTCGCTCCTTTATTTCCCTTTAATGATTTACCAACATTTCCCCCCAAACCCGGGCCAGGCTCCTTTCCAGGGCCCTCTCCGGCGCTACTCCTGGTGCACCGACTCCTAAAAACTGGCCTCATTAGGAATGATATCCTGCCACTCTCAGACACTGACAAATTTACAGCTGTGGATTAAAGGTCGTGTGGGCATTCCAGCCATTAAACCCACCCCATTCCGCAGTACCTGCCGCGTCAGGAAATACATTTTTGCACACAGATGCCCCGTTCCGTTATTTTCTGCTAAAGACATACAGTAATAGTTTGAAAGCAACAAAAGCCTATTTTGTACCTGTTCAGCTTGCAAGTGTGTTAGCCCTAGGCTACTGTTTAACTTTTAACCCTCTTGTTCACACAGCGTACATGCATAAAACTACAATGTACCACATAATGAAGCGAAGCTGGCAACATTTGTTTTAGACTGTTTGCTATAGGACACGCTTCTCCCTGGTTTGAAAATCGGTTTGGAAAACAAAACAGAACAAAAACCGAAAGAAAAAGAAGGTGTCTCGCTAGGAATTGAGGGATTATGCTGGGGTTTTGCCCACATTTAATAGCAGCCCTGCTACGCTTTCTGTGTATTAACAGGGCTTTCAAGTAAAAAAGAAATAATTCAGCACCAAATGATTTTTGAAGAAGAATTTCTTTTGCAATTCTTTCCTGGTGTCTGATTTTAAAACATTTTATCAAGCTTCCACTATATGTGCCAAACACTCTCTTGTCAGGTGTAGGATGAACTACAGTATAACTGTGAGATATTTCTTTCCCTCATAACAATCTCCAGCCACAGCCTGTGATGAATTATTTGTACCATCACAAGGAAATTCCCCTCTTCTGCACTTAAACCCAGCAAAATTACACACCAATTGTGGCAGAGCAAACATCTGATGTGACAGCTGTATCGCACACGGAGATCCATTGGTCCATTGGTTAATCAGCAGATTTTAATGGTGCAGGGGAATATGTGGTGCCCTGAATCAGAAATGGGGCTGTGCTCTTCCCTACCTGTGGATGAAGGATTCCTCCTGGTTAAAGGCTTCAAATGTTTAAAATTAAAGAGAGAAAAGAGGGGGGGAAAAAAAAAAAAGTGGAAAATCTGCCGTAATTCAGAACACAAAAAGGAAATCCTGTGGATGAGTCAATTATATGGTTCCTAATGACGGTTCAGCCTGGAGGCCTTGAGTGAGGAGGGGAGGAAATAGGGGAAGATTAACTTGGTTAACCTTCTTCCATTTCCCTGTGCCAGGCAAGTTCTTTACTTACTGCATTCCCTCCTCTATAACCCACGCTGTTGTTTCCCACTGTAGCTGGGGACGGCTTGAATTTCACAAATTTCGTGTGTGTCTGCTCTTTGCTTTTTTACACCAATAATTAAAGTGGCAAGAAAGGCCCAACGCTGTGTTGGAAAGCGGGATTTAGGGGGTTGGGTTGTTTCTACCTGTCACCATTAACGCGTCTCATCAGATGCTCAGGAAAATTAAGATCACAGTTTTCCTGGGCAGCTCATTATTAGGGATATATCCTAGAAATTAGAAATACCCCCAAGATTAAAAGCAAAATCTCAGAGGCCCCTGAAGACAGCGGTATCTTTAGCGAGATAAAGACCTGGCCAAGTGCAATAATGATAATGATAAATAACCATCATTTATTTTTATACATGCCCATATCATTTAGGACCTCATAGAGCTCCACAATAAAATCAAAGAAACATTAACTTGAAGTAAACAAATGACAAAACCAACATCAGCAGATGGGCAAATCAACAACAAAAATAAACAAATCAGCAGGTCAGAGGCATCATTGCAGGGATGAACAAATGAGTTTGGAGCAGAAATTTGGGTGGAAAATGCAGGAAAGACCAAAAGAAAAATTAAAAGCTGTGACCTCTGGGTGAGCACAGCGCCCTTAGACACCTTTGGGTGATGTCTCATGGCCATTTGTGGCTTCCTGTCTTCTCAATTTCCAATCAAATCTCACCTCTGCTTTTTTATTTTTCTTTTTTTTTCTCCCCAATCCTGAAATCCCCAAACACCTCCTGGGAGCCTGGTCTCCAGGCACAGCTGGATGGGAATGTTGGACTGAGATGGGCAGTGGTGAAGAGCAAAAATCCAGATCGGGATATGGGTTTTATTATCCTATTTGAAGAAAATATAAAAAAGAAAAATGTATGATTTTGTTTTGAACATTGGTGTGATAAACATGACTTGCACATCCTCATGCACCAGTGCCTGTGAAACTCTCCTGTACCCAATTCCCAAGAAATTCATGATCCATATGTGAGCTGTGGTCAGCATAAGCATTTTTTGCCAAGGGAGTAGGATCTTGCTGGAAATATTATTTTTATTTACTGCTATTACTGTTGATTATTTATAGTAGAGTTGAACCTAAAACTTTATTACACTGAGCATCAAATAAACGCTTACTGGAAAATTCCCTTTTCTGAAATTGTGGCAAGAAATTCTTTATAACCTGTTTAATAACTGAAATTAACTGTGATTCATTATCCTGAGTGGATGGGAGCAACTCCTAGAGCTAAAGGAGAGGCACTGTACAAATCTGGGCATCCAGAGACACCAAACCCATTGACCTGTGAGAGCAGATGATTTTCAGCCAAACATAACCTTTTGTTTTTGTTTTTGTTTTCAACCTGTGAGGCTGTAGAGGCAGGGAGGTCCCTTCACCTAAACCTTGTTTAGTCTGGAAGCACTGAGGAGCAGGAATGCTCCTGGTAGCGCTGGGGTTTTCAATCCTCCCCGTGCTCATTTGTGCTTGAGAACAGCTCACTCTTGGCATGTGATGGTCATCTGCTGCTGTTTGAGGTGGAGACTGCAAATTAGGATTTTGTTTTCTTCTAAAAATAAATCCACAGCCTCTCTAAAGATAAATTTTAGGTGAGGTTTTGTATTGGCATATACAAGGCCAGAACTTCAAACTCATTCTGGACCGAGAGACACCTAAAACATGAATTATGTGATTAGAAGAAATCTGAAAACTTGGTTAAAATTAACTCCGTGCACCAGAAATGCATAATTTAAATTACCATCTTCAGATACTGCTGCGGTTCCTTCCTTGTTGAAGATTTGTCCTTGCGATCCTTGTTTTAACAAGTTTTCATGTAAATGGAAAAGAAAAAGGTGAGAAAAGCACCTGTATTCTGGCTTGCCTTTGGGTGTTCTTTGCACCTTGGCAGTGAGGACCTGTCCCCGAGCTCATGGCAGTGACTTTCCTCTGCCACTTTGGACCTTGTAAGGCTGAGGAGCGCTGTTGAGAGACACGTTCCAGGTCACAGAACAAGATTTCCTGATCAATAACGTTCCAAGCAAACTTCAGGACCAGAAATACAATTCCTGACATTGACAGGACACAGGATCCTGCAGCACATGTGATGCTGTGCATGGAGACACCACTGATGCCGTGTCATGATTTCTGCAGGGACACCTCCCTCTGTCCCAGCCGGGCCTTGGGCACTGCCAGGGCTCCAGGGGCAGCCCCAGCTGCTCTGGGCACCCTGGGCCGGGGCCTGCCCACCCTCACAACCAAGAATTCCTGCCCAATATTTCAATTAAACCTGCCCTGGAGAAATACTTTATTCCACTGCTTCATCCTGAACACAGTGAGTTGGTGTTGGATGAACCAGCACCACCGCTGGATTTCACCTTACCCAGGCAAACACTGTGCACAAGGAGGGAATGGCTGAAAATTGGGAATTGAGCTTGGGAAAAGCAGGACCCTGCCTGGAGGATGCTGTTCCAGCAGCCCCATCCACGCAGCAGCTGCTGGAAGTGCTTCTGTCACAAAGGTTTATTTTTCACAGTGTGTAACTTGGCAAAAACGATTCAATCCACACTCGGGTTTGGCATTCCAGATCTCAATCCATACGGAAATGTTTGGTAGGCTTAAAAAGGTTAAAAAAAAAAAAAAAAAAAAAAAAAAAAAAAAAAAAAGGCCCAACCGTTTGGAAATTTGGGTTTTTNTAAAAAAAAAAAAAAAGGAATAAAAGATTGTTTTCTCCTTGCCTCTTGGTGCTCCTTGTCCTTCTCTCCCTGAGAATTTAATTTGCAAGGAGCTCTCTACGGAAGCCCTTCTTCAGTGTTTAAACCTAATTGAAACTTGGACGTCCAATATTGAAACTTTGCCCAGTATTAAAACAAAAACCAGGAGGAAAAATTACCCTTAGCTCTAAGTACAGGTTCCTGCACTTTCTGTGACTTTGGGGTTGTCACACCTAAGGTTTTGGGTTGAATCCAACCCAATTAAAAGTGCTATGTTTTATTTTTAAATTGGGAAGCTGCTATGCATGTTTAATCTTTTTAGTATGGTCAGACTTAAAAATTATAAAATCTTTCCCGTTGCTTGATTTTAAACCAGGATTTTCCTAAAAAAAGATGCAGGATTTTAGGCTTTATGTTCACAAAGAACCTCAAAAACAGTTTGAGTGTTGTTTTGCCTGTAAAACGTGATTACACCGGAATACTTCAGACGAGTCCCATGGTCCATGTGAGCCGGTGACCACACGCATCCCCCTGCCACCCACCCCACCAAATTTCAGCTTTCTGAATGCCATTTTCTCCACAGAAAAAAATCCATGAGCCCTGGAATCTCCTTTAGTCCCTTGTGAAGGCTTAGGCAGCAGATCGGTCACCCTGGAGAAATTGTGGTTGTGCCATAGAATCATGGAATGGTTGAGGTTGGAAAATTCCTCTCAGACCATGGAGTCCAACCATTGCCCAGCACTGCCAAGGCCACCCGTGTCCCCAAGTGCTGCATCCACGTGGATTTTAAATCCCTCCAGGGATGGGGACTCCAGCACTGCCCGGGGCAGCCTGCTCAAATGCTTTAAAATCTTTTCCACACAGGAAGTTTTCCCTCGAAGCGTGAGGGCTGGTGATGGCAGTGAACATCCATCTGCAAGGGGCATGCAGAGGACACAGGAGCTGCAAAGACCTGTCCCTGGTAGTAGAGTTTCTCAGAAATGCGTTTTGTGCTGGCCTGGTGTCCAAAAAGGAGCAGAACTCTTTGTTTTCACTCTTTACAATCCCTTTCATCATTTGTTCCATCTAAATGAGGGCTGGCTTTGGAGAGGAAGAACATCCCAGCTCATCCTAAGGGCGAAGGCATTGCAGCAAAAACAGCTGTCAGTTAAAACCATCCGAGGTCCTTAAAAGCCCCTGTAGCTCATGAAAGGATTGAATGGGAGCATAAATGGGGTGGCAAAATATTTCCCATGTGCCTGCACAGCTCAGATCTTCATGGAATCACAGAACAGCCGGAGTGGGAAGCGACCCCCGGGAATCATTATTGCAGCTCCTGGCCCTGCACAGACCCCCCAGATTCCCACCCTGGGCATCCCTGGAGCAGTGTCCAAACTCTTGGAGCTCTGGCAGCCTCAGGCCGTGCCCATTCCCTGGGGAGCCTGGGCAGTGCCAGCACCTCTGGGAATGAACCTTCCCTGATATCCAACATCACCCCCCTGGCGCTGGTTGGCCACACTCCTGATAGTCCTCACATCACACAAGCATTTTTGAGGTGCCTAAAAGCTTAAAATCATTTTATTGTAAGGGTAGCTGGGATGAGTTCGTGGTCACATTCCCGGGAAGCACCCTGGGACTGCAGTTTTTATCGAGGCATTATCATTTGCTCGCGGACAGAAACCCAAGGCACAGGAAGCGAAGGCAGCCCCGTACTCGGGGTCAATCCCGTCCCCTTGGCCGGGATTGCTCCGGTGCCGGCATGGAAATGCAGGCTGGGCTCCTGGGGGGACCGGGGCCGGCGGGGCAGGGCTGCCCCGGGTCCGGCCGTCCCCGGCATCACCCGGGAGCCTCCGCCGCGGCTCCTCTCCCTTCCCGCAGCCGCCTTTATGTCCCCGGCATAAATCCTCTTTACTCGGGCTTTGTGTCTGGGGGCAGGCAGCGCGTTTGTTCCCAGACGAGGAGCGCTGCCGAGGCTGAGGGGAAGCACGGGAGGGGGAATACATGCATATCTAGATATTTATCCAGGTATAAATACAGCCACACAAAATGTATGCAACCCCCTATCCGCGAGCAGGCACTGAGGGAGGTTTTAACTCCGAATTCTCAGGCTTTAATAGATTTAAATCAGGCTCTTAACGCTATTTCAACTTTTTTTTTTTTTTTTTTTTTTTTTTTTTTTTTTTCGGTAGGGGGTGCGTGTTTAGTAACAACAGTTATCTTAAATTGTAGTGGCACATGGCCAGAGGGAAGAGAGGTGTTAATGAGACTCACTATAAATGGAAGGAGCTGGGGAGTGACAGTTTTCCGGAGCACTGTTGGCATCGGATCGAAGAGACAGGTGGTGGCACAGGGCTGACCGATCACCTCAGATAATGATGAAAGAGGAGTGACAGGGGTGAAAGATTCAAGGACCACTGAAGAATGGCGCAATGGGGGAAGGCAGGGGCCATCAGCCAGCCCCGACAGCCCCGGCCCGCTCCCCAGCGCCGGTGAAATATGAGAGGGGCTGATAAGGGGGAAGCAGAGTATTATCGATATCAGATGTGGAAATGAGTGGACTTAGTAACCTATCTACCATTTGGAGTAAGTATTTACGGTTTCCATGACCAGAATCAATCAGGTTTGAAATTCATTCTTATTTGGTGGAGGAAATGTGCACTTAACCTTTACATTCGGGGTCTCCTGATGAATACTGACCTAGAAAAATATCCCAAAGGTGCTGGGTCCGACGAAAAGTTATTTAATAATTTCGTAAATGATGGCTGTACCGCCGGGACTAAATATTTAGATCGGAAATCCTAACTTTAGATGGGTGCTGGACCAGGGTGCAGATTATTGCTACACTGAGAGCCCTCCAACCTCTCATCAAGCAGCCATAAATCAGGGGGATGGAGGAGTTCAGACAGAGCAAATTCTGGTGACAGCCACGTGATGGACTCACGGGGGAGAAAATGAAAATTCATTCCCTGACAACCTGCTACAGGCTGCAGGTATGGCAAGGGGGAGAAGCTAAATAGATCTGTATCAGCTGCGAGGATGGCAGACCCCCAGCACATGGAAATGCTCCGGGAGGGGAGGCGACACCCGGAGCCGCGCACAAAACGCTGAAACCTCCGAGCGGCTGAATCACCTGAGCAAAGATTATATAAAAATGCAAATTGCCTGCTCCCGACCCAACCGCGTTTAAAAATGAAGGGACAAAGAGTGACAGGAAAGGTGCTATTATTACAGATTCAGGTTGATGCACAGTCACTGCTCAGATTCCTCTCCGGCAGTGGCTGGGAGGCAGCTCAGGCACCGCGAATAATTTCCCTGCAACTGCCCTCTCCTATTTATACACCCGCTCCGAAGGCTTTGGGGATGAAGGGAAACGATCCAGTGGATTTGAACGGGCTTCCGAGCGGGATCCATGCAAATCTGCTCCACGCGGGGATTTCAATCCCCGATTGTTTTAATCTAAGCGAACTTACCCAAGATTTTCGGTGTGCAGCTAGATATTAGATTCATTTTAAGAAAGATTATTTTACAAAGCTGCTCCCGCTTGTGTGAGGGTAATGAACTCGGAGATGAGCAGGAATGGCTCTGAAAGGCACAGGCTGCTTGGCTTTACAAAAGATCTCACTAATGGCCTAGATCAAGTATTGCTATCCCTAAAATTAAATGCCAGTGTTTAAAACTCCATTTGTATAAGAAGAACTCGCTATTAATAATATTTAAGGCTCTTGATTAAATAACTACAAACGCATTATTATTGGGTTCGTAATTACTTTAAAAGTGTTCAGGTTTTGGTCATTTTCCCTGCATTATTATGGCACAGAGGCAAAATTTCACTCATATATTTGACTTAAATGACAGTCTTTTGGGATTTGCAACAGAAATTATAACTTCTGCTGCAATTTACATGTTAAGTTCTGTAACCCCGTGATAGTTCAACCATTTGTAAAAGAACAGTAGGTGGCCTAGTGGTCTAATATTCAATGAATAATTTTAACTTACATCAAGAACGAGGTCCAGTTTAATGTTTCATTACATTAAAATTGCACCGGGTGACATAAACTTCGTAATTAAAAGAGCATAACTTTTCCGAAATGCTGCGGATGACCCTGCTGCAAAATCATCACGTTTGATCGAGCTGCTTCGTCGCTGTAAACCCAGCCCGGTGCTGCGTGTGCCAGGTGCTACCTGTTGAAAACCAGACGAGTTTATTGCCACTGCCCTGCCCACGGCGCTCGGGAGTTTCACTCCTTGGCATTCTCCATCCAGGGGCTCACGCCGCCGCACGGGGCTTGGTGGACAAACGGGGGAAACCCCTCCAAAGAGGGAGAGCGAGGTCCCGTTGGGTGCTGGGGGTGTGGGCTGGGCGCTCCGTGTGCCCAGGGCTGGGATCGCCCCCTCCGGAGCCCCGGGGCTTTGGAGATGCGCCGCATCCCCGGGAGCAACCCCCAGGGCACATCAATCTCCACTTCCAATTGCTTCCTAATGGCCCGGGAGCTTTCCAAAGGGAACCGCGCCGCGGCCCGGCTTTGCATTAGCTTTTATTTGTCTTTCTGGGTATTACCATTAGTCATCATTAGTTATGAGGCAATGGCAGGTATCAATTAGAAGGTGAAGTATGAGCCGAGCCGCGGGCGGGGGGAGCGGAGCTGCTGCGGGATGGGCTCCTGGCAGCGCTGGGGCTCCGTGCTCCACCCTCTGCTGGGGTGTCTGGGCTGTTTGGGGGGCTGCAGCAGCTGACTTTGGCTTTGTTCCCCTCCGCTTCCTTCTGTTTGTTCACTCGAGTGAGCTGAATCGATGAACTCATCCTCGCTGAGCTGGAACACCTTGGGGTTTAATAGACTAAACTCACAAGCTTCTCGTGCTCTTTCACCCCAGATTAATTTTCTTTCCCGATTAAAATTAAAATGCTTAATTGGCTCACAGGTATAAACAAGAGCAGAAGAAGAGCCTTTAATATCTCAAGATGGTTCCAGTTGTTGCTCCCTAAATTGTGGGCTCTGAGATGATGCTCGGAGAGCACTTTGAAGGGCAGGCAGGTAATGGGAGTTGCATTGCACAGTACACGCATTGTCATAACAGCAAAAGCAGAGTAATTGTGAGGGGTTCAGGAGAGCTGATCTGTCCCAGTCCTGGTGTCAGATGCAGTTTGATGAATGCAGCATTAATTGATGCATTATGTAGCATTTGTTAAGATACATCACCCAGCCAGCTTTTATTGTTCTTCGAGATAAAGGGTTATATTAACCCCAGATTTCCTGCTGATTTGGGTTTTGTTTTTCCTGAGAGGTATAATGACAGGAGGGCATGAGATAGAAGGAAAACCTAAAAATGGCTTTTAAAGGTATGGACCAAACACCTAAATATGCAGATGATACACATATACTTACAAGAAAAAAAAAAAAGAAGAAAAAAAAATAAAGAAAAAAAAAAGTGATTTTTGAAAATGCCACATCACTCACCTCTACTGCACCTACCTCAGTTTCCAGGCACCCCAACACCTTCCCAAACCCACGGTCTCTTGTTGGCCCAGGGTTAGCAGAGCTCCCCAGCAGCTGGGCCCCCAGCGTGGCTCCTGGGCTGTGCCCTCTCTCCCTCCACGCTCCGCAAACGCGCTGCGCCTTCTAAAAATAAAAGCCCGGATTCAAACATGATGTATCTCCTTTGATTCCCATGCAGATACACGAGGAATGAATGTATCTATTATGCTGGGGTCTGCTGGAATGTTAATTTTGAAAGTAATTTCTCTCAATCTATAATTATATCTTCTTTGTCAGAAAGTAGGAATTTGTTAGAGCGAGAGGGATTAATCTCAGTCACTGTTTTCAAACAGTTTGAGTTGGGTAGTTTCTGTAAGACTATCATTTCTTTTCTTTTAAACCAGTTAAATTTTGCCTGAGGCTAACATTTTATACCCAGAGTAAATCTTACTAAAATTAAGAAACAGAACGTACAGCTGCCCTTATTCCTGGCCCACAGATGTTACCAAAATCTGATTAAAACCCCCTCAATCTTCTGCTGCACCTTTTCATTAGTGCAATAATCATTTTTGCCAAATATCTGGCAGAAAAGGGTGGAAAAAAAAAAGTGAAAAATATGAGGGCTTGATGATCAGCATCTTTGAAAAGACTCGTTGAACCTAGCGGGAGAAATGAGGACTTGGGGTAATCCATGTGCTGAAATATTTTTGCTTCTTTTTCTAGAAAATGTGCAATTTGGTCAGGCAGAAAAAATTGAACAGAGCCTTCCAAGCAATAAATCACTGGATTGCTGGTGACATTCATACAATGCGGATATAGTGTTAACTGTATGAGTCAGACAGCCCTTACTGCACTCAGCCTGTTCCTAGGAGGTGACCTTGCCACGGTGTAGTAATCAATCATTCTGGCACAGGACACACTGTTTTTGTTTAATATTACACTATTGGAATATATAGTAAACAAAGTGCAAAGGAAATTTCGAAAGCAAGCACTATATAAGGTGTGCTGTAATATTTTGCAGCCTGAGGAGTGCCACCAGCATCCCCGGCCCCGTTTGTGCCTCAGGATTACCAACTTTAGGGCTGTTAGCAGCACCAAAGCATATGTGACTACACTCAAATACTTCAGCTGTCTGCACAGCTCGAGAGGAACAATTCAATGGAAATATGAAGTTAGGATTACAAAAAAGATTTACTACCAGAGACGCTGCAGTCTACACATTTCTTATTTTGGCACTTTTATACAGTGTATACATCACGATTTTCCCAGCCAGATGACAGAGGAGCAACATCCCCACTGCCTGAAAAAAAAAATTAAGCAAACAAATCTTAATTAACTAGTAAAAATTCTTTTAGTGTACGATAAGCGAAGTGTTGCTGTTCATAGCCAAGAGGTTATATTGGATTTCCATGCATGAGTTATACCATGAGCCAGTTAATTCATGAAGTTTGCTGTCAGTGCATAGGGTAAAGGAAGACAAAGGCAAAGTCTTTGGAATGAAAGAACCCTAAGTGAAATATATTTGGTTCTTACTGTTTTCACACACAGTTGAGATGAAAGATAATGCAGTGGTAATTGAGTATATAAAACTACCTTGTCAGAGAGGCAGCATTAATGTCGAGTTTGTTCTGATTTTTCCGAGTGCAAACCACTCTGTATGGGCCGCCAAGAGGTGAGGAATCAAATCTGTTACGGCTAAGATCTCATTAGGGATGAATGGGCACATACATAATTTTTTCAATACTGCAGCCTACTTTTATTTCCTGGTGGTCCTGGAGCCACTGGTGAGCCATGTGACGTTGAGAAGTGACCTGGGCCACCATTTGGGGTGGCCACACGTTCCCATGTGCTCCCAGGAGCACAAAAAGCTGAGCAGGGAGCAGAGCAAGCAGTGAGCGCTTTGGCCCTGGCCTGCCCAGGGAAGCGGTTGTGGGGACACTTCCCAAGGTGATCTGTAGGTTTTCTTCAAAAGGGTTGGAGGCTCTTTCAACTTGAAACGGTCGAGAGAGGCTGCTCTAAAGTGTCCATCACCAGAGATGAATGGTGCTTTCATGGCAGCGTGTCCTGCCAGAGCGGGGTCAGGCTGCCGGCAGCACCCACCCCTCCACAGCCACCCTGGCTGAGCAGGGACACTCCCCACCAGAAGAGTCACATTTTCATATTTTTCCATAGAATCTGGGAGGTGGAAACCACTTTCACAGTGCTTCATTTTTAAGCAGCTCCGAGGGAAGGGTGGGGAAGTCGCTGCCAGCTGAACCACAGCCCTTGGAAGGGCTGACCCCATGCCATAAAGAACCATGGCTGAGAACCAGCCCTGAAAACCTTCTGAGGTGTTGCACTTTGAGCTCCAGAAGCAGTTCCAGCACCTGCAGGCTCCATATCCTCACTTCTTACCCCCAAATATCTCTGGAGTGGTTCTGGGTTGCGCAGCCGGGGAATTATCAACACCACAAATGCACAGGAGGTCAGAGTTTCACATGGGTATGGTTATTTCATACCTGGGCAAAAATAAAGTTGAAACCAGATATTTCAGTGCGCACCATGGATTTATGTTATATTTACTTGAACACTGGAGCCAAATCCATTTGTCCCCAGACCGTCTCACCACGGACAGGTTGCAGCTGCTTGCAATGAATTTGGTGACCAGCCCTATCAGTTGACCCACAGAGCATGAATGTGCCTTTATTATAGGTCTATGTATTTCATATCCTAATTATTTATTGTCTATCTGAAGGAGTCAGAGGACCTTGGTGTCACAAGCTGCTGGCTGTTTTCATGGAAAAATGAGCATTGCGCCAAGCAGATAAATGTGGGATGCATGAAGTGGGCTCAAATTCTGAATTCTGCCCTTTCATCCAGCGTTCATATTTCAGAATTTCAGCCAAGAAGGGGAAGAAAGGGGAAAGAAGTATCTAAGTGTTCTCTCAATTTGTCCATGAGCTCATAGGTTTCTTCAGTTTCAATATGTGTGCAACCAAAAGTAAGGAAACCCGGCCTTCCAGTAAAACCTCAAGTCAGGGTAGGTTTACATGGGTGTACCTGAAAGGAGAGCTTGGCACTGTATTAGGGAAAGCAGCAAATTAAACACATTTCCCAGGACATTTAATTTTGCAATAAAGTCCTTGGCAACAACATTTTTTGTTTATCTGCCATCAACGCTAAAAACGGAGCGGGTGTTATTTTCCTGGAAGAAACCCCTGCAGAAAGAGACTTCAGTTATATTAGAAAATGCATTTTGAAACTTTCGGTAGATGAGTTTCAAATAGGTGTAACGACTCTTCACAACAAATATTAAATTACTGCAAAGACAGTTAGTGTTAGATGCTGGCTGCTAGTGTTGATTTTGTCTTAATTGTTTAATCATTCTAATAATTGTAAATAAATGTATCCAGTCAGGACAGGAATGCTCCATGTTCTGTAAGTGTTAGCTATACAGACAGCTAACTATTTGCCTTTGCAAGAATAATGAGAAATTACTGTCAGATGCTCAACAAAGGTTTAAAATAGTAGATTTCTGCTTAAGCTTAGAACTTAAAACCCCATTTTCTGGGTTAATCAAAACGAGGAACCCCAAGAGAACACCGTGGCAGGTCAACCTGTGTTCTGTGTACAACCTAGAGCCCTGCACAGGTTCTCTCCCAGAACCCATTACATACCTCTTTCCATGCCCCAAATCCCCTGGGAATGATCATTTTCGCTCCAGTACCGCCACTGTGTCCCAGCTCCTGTAGCAGTAATGGGTGTCAGGTATGGTTTGGACTGGAAGGGATTGAGCCATCGCTCCCCTGCTGTGCGTTAATTTATTGCCTCAGACATTTTCATATCCGATTCATTTTCGCCCTCTCGGTAAAGTTGGGTGCCTCGGCGCTCGGGAGGCCCCGTGGAGCCGCCTCGCTTGGGGGGCACGGTGCCGGGGTGCCAGGGGGACGGAGCAGCCCCAGAGCCAGGCAATCTGCAGAGGTGTGACCCAGCAGCCACGCCACCAGCTCCCGGGGAAACGGGGAGATTGAGATCCGGGATCCCAGCGCTAGACACCTCCCTGTAATAGCGTTATCTCCAGGAGAAAATGAAGGGTCACCGCCGCGCGCAAACCACATGAAAAATGCTGTGCTGCGGGTGGGGTGGTTTGGTTTTTTTTCCGTCTCCCCTGGTTTTGTTTAGTGATTATGTAGAACCTGCCGAAAAGGTGTTTATTTCTGTTTGTAAATTGAATGCGCTGGGTGTTTTGCTCCAGCTTTGCCCCAGGCTCCGCTGGGTGTGATGATGGAGCTGGAAGCCGAGGCAGACACCGGCGGAGCGCAGGCAGAGGGAATCTGGCTGGAAAACAAAGCCCTGTTTTGTCATTTCATGCCTCTTAAAAGCCCCACTCCGTGCAGGCAAAATGCGAGTTAATATACATTAAACCGGACGAGTGGAGTGAAAAATAAACATGCAGAAATAAATAGAGCTCACTGGAAGCACCGTACCCAGCATGAGGGTGCAATGGGGCCACCAACCACGGAATTGTCACCAGAAAACTCAACCCCACCCTCTGTCCTGCAGTCAGACATCTAGGACAGCTTTCCCAAATCCCATTTCTTCCCCATCTGTGATAAGTGGGCGATGGGCAACCTCACCCTGTCATGCGTGTGTTGCACACTGACACTTCCGTGGGTTTAATTTCACACGTATCCATTGCACATGCACAAATAAATTCTCCCATACCATTTTATTGAATTTCTAGTAAGTTGGCAGACTAAAGTGATTTTTAACACTTCTCGATTGGATTTATGATTTCTGTGTCATCCACCCTGCTTCTGACATTAGGAAATGTTCAACATGAGGGAATCATTCACTGGTTCTTTTAACTACACTATAAAACATTTTAGTCTCCTTTCTCTCAGAAATCCATAAATGGCTAATTTAATCACAGCCTTACAGCAGAAATCCTTCGTTTCTTCTGCTAATTATGTGGCTGAGTTTGGGGGTTTAAATCATTGTGAGATGTTGGGGACAGGTAGGGAGTGAGGCTCGGTCACCAAAGGCCAGATCATGGCTTGGTCTCCAAAGTGTTGAGGGTTACCTGGCCTTGGCTCCTCTTGCTGGGACACTTGAATGGCTTGTCCCAATGGGGTTTTGAAGAGATAGAGAATCAGAGAATTCCAGGCTGTAAAAGAGCTCGGGAATCATCTGGTCTAACCTGTTCTAGCAAGGCATGGCCTAGACAAGAGGGCCCAGCACCCTGTCCATCTGAATCTTAAAAGCAGGACAAACCTGGCCTGGGGAAGCACCCCAAGATCATTAACTCCAAGCATTTCCACAGCACTCTCGTGTTCCCAAGTGCCACACCCACACACCTTTTTGAAGACTTCCAGGGACAGAAATTCCATCTTGGACATCCTGTTCCAATCTTGGTCACACACCAACCTTGTTCTTCCCTTTACAAATCAGAGCTACAGCCATTGTCCCTGTCATTCCAGAGCTGGGTGGTTTGAAGCTGGGATCAAGCTGAGCCTTTTTGAGGATCCCTTTTGGAGTTGGGTGCTCCTCTTGTGGCAGGGACAGGCTGGATTCAGAGTCATTTGTGAACTAGGCTGTGACTCAAATCACTCTGTGACCTCACATTGAAAGAAATTCCAACATCCCAAATGCTAGGTGAGCTTCTTGGAATTCAGGGAACTGCTGAGCCCTCTAGTTGTTCTGCATACAGGTTATCAGGTAAAAATCTTGGATTTATGCAATAAATAAGAGGGAAAAAAGGAAATTGATATCAGTATAAAAATTAATACCAAGAGGAAAATAATTTTGAACCACTTAAGCAGCTTTATGTATGTAGAGAAAGACCTAAACCTTTGCACTCTGTCTATGGTTTCATTGGAACTCATTTAATGTGGTAATTGCCAAGATCCACTGTCCCTGCAATTTTTTTTCATGTTCTGTGGTTTATGCAGTGAGTAATTTATTATACAAACACAACTTCTATGTTCCATCCAAACCTAGGAAACAAAATCAAATATATTTCAAAACTGAGATATTTGACTTTGCCTTAATTTACAGCATCATCTTTTACTCTTTCTAGCAAATATATAAATACAGCAAAGGAACAAAATGTGACATTGTAGGTTGTAATAGGGATGGGGGAGAAAATATCTTGGAGCTGGGCCTGAAATCTGGAAGAGCACTGAGTTTTTTGGTCTGCTCAAACTTATTTAGCTGCCTGTGCAGGTGTTGCAGGCTGATGTCCTCCTCTCCTTCTTCTCTGGGACATCCCAAGGCCAAGTGACCTCTGAAGTGTGCTCTGCCTGAATAACACTCGGTTGATGATTTTAAATGCATTTTCTACTTTATAAAGAAAGCCACATCTGAAAGAGCAGCTCTCCCAGGCACGTTCTCAGCCCACCTCTGCACCCTCTGTTCCCTTTGCCCTGTCACCTCTCATATTTGTAGCTCTGTCTGCTTCCATCCTCAGTCTCATTCCCTTCTCCTTCCCCCTGCTCTGCCCATTCCTTCTGGAAGCATTTCCTGCACTGGTTCCCATTTTCATCCTGATACCTCTTCCACATATCCCAGCACTTTTGGTGCTCTTCTGACATGGCCCGTGATGGAGAACCCAAATTTGCACATGTCATTTCATACTCCACCTATATTCCACCCCAAAACCCCTCTTAATCCTCAATAATCAATACCAGCATGTGAACCGTATGCACCATTAACTACAATTTGGATTTGATAAAATACTGCTTTTCTTCATTAGGATTTCTCCCATCACAACGGGTTCACCTGGGGAAACACTTGGGGATGAAACTCATTGTCCATCTTATTTCTCCCGGAGTCCAAACCCCAGATTGTGTCCTCTTGCCTGGGCTTGGATGCCAAGCAGGACCGATTTTCATCGTGAGTGACCAGAAGTCATTTTTCAATCAATTTACTGATTTACTTGGGGGTGAGACCCGTGGGATCTGAGAGAACGATGAGAAAAGAGCAGGCATGGCCAACTTCAAGAAGCAATGGGTGTTTGGGGAGCAAAGGTTAAGTGAGGATGGAGAAAACACAGTGGGATTAACACAAGTTAATAAAACACACTAAGATGTGCTATTCCTTAACTGGTTTTAATTCTCAGGGGTTAAAAAAAAAGTATGGCTGTGTAATGGTGTGGAAATGCAAGCAACTGTCGGAGCCAGGTGCTCAAGTATTTCCAGACATCATTTTCTATTTCAAACTCAAATACTTTTGGAAGAGTCCAAAAATACTCTGCAAGAGCAAAGGGAAAGCCCAAGACTGGTGTGTGGTTACAGTTTGGTAAAATCTGATTGCAAGCATGCAGATTTTGGTACATTTTCCCCTTAGAAAAGTGAGTTACAGAAAACTTGCTTTTCTAATCTTGCATTAATCTTCTGAAATTTTCCTGGTAGCTGGGCGCAACTTGCTGCATTTATTTGTAGGTTAAACAACCAAGGTAAAATCCAAAAGCAGTCAGCATCCAACAGTAAGTATCTGCGTAGTAATTTAATTTTGGACCCACAGCTCACCCTAAGGCTGATTTTTTGAGGGGCATGGCTACTGTGGTAGCTGCAGAGACTCCACAGCACCAGTGACTTCAAGGCACCGTCCCAGCCCCGGGTCCTGGTTTAGATCTCATGGAACCTTTGGTCATCACAGAGCAGCAAAAATCCTCCAAATCATAGAATAGAATCCCAGAATGGTTTGGCACTGAAGGGACCTTAAATCCCACCCAGTGCCACCCCTGCCCTGGCAGGGACCCCTCCCACTGTCCCAGGGGCTCCAGCCCCAGGGTCCAGCCTGGCCTTGGGCACTGCCAGGGATCCCGGGGCAGCCCCAGCTGCTCTGGGCACCCTGGGCCAGCCCTGCCCACCCTCACAAGGGAGGAATTTTTCCATAACATGTGACCTAATCTCTGGTCTTTTGGTCCAAACCAATTTCCCCTTATCCTGGCTGTGTCTGCCCACGTAAAAATTCACTCTCCCTCCTTACTGTGAGCCCCCTTTAAGTGCTGGAATGTCACAGTGAGGCCTTTCCAGAGCTTTCTCCCAATTCCACTACTAAGAGTGGTGAATTTGGAGGGTGCAGAGCCCCAGAGTGTCCACAGCCTTCAAGAGCAGGGAAAGGACATCCTTGATCCCTCATTTGGGGAACAATTTTCCTCTAGTAGCTGGAAATGTTTAATAAAGAGGTTTTATATCACCGTGCGAGGTGCACTTAAGGGAATGTGACACGGTGTGACAGCACTGAGATGCTGCAAAGATTTTGGACAGAATTACAAATTCTGCTGCTGTGGCAGCGCCTGGGCACAGCAGAGCATAAATTAACATATAACTAATAACTATACTGGCATTATAGCGAGTATCTCATGGTGATAAGCTTCATGATTCTCTTCAACCCACTGAAGTTGAAGGAAGAGCAAAGGCCTTTTCAAGCTTACTTTATCTTCTTGCTTCTTAAGTGAGACTAATCAAGTTTATATCCTTTTAGCTTATTATTAGCCCAGCAGAGCTTCTGGCACTCTTTACAGCTTTTTTGACATGAAAGTTAGTTACACCTACTGTACTTAGTATGACTTCACTTTTCTTGTGATAAATCCTGAAAATTAATATACTGTATCCTCCAGATTACAAAATGAAAGTGTCCTAGACATTGTGAATACTCTGGCTGTGGAATGCTGCCAGTAAAAGAAAAAAACTGATGTCTTAATGATCTCTGTTAATAAAAAGAAGAAACTGGGTAGTAAATTTTCTTGGTTAACATGTCAGGCTTTTTTTTTTTTTTTTTTTTCCCCCCTTTCTTACTCTAAACTTGAACTGACACATATTAAGTGGGAGAATCCTTGAGAATAAAATGCCTTAGATGTAAAGAAATAATACTGAGAATCCTAGAGTGAAGCGAGTCCTGCTTTCCTTGTGCTCCCACTGTCTCTCATAGGAAGTTGGGCTGCAGGAGGAATGCAAGCCTGGGCCCTGAGCGCTGAACATAGGTTAAATTCTTTCTTAAATTAAATGAAGGATAATAATGAAATCTTTTGTTACATTATTTGCTGACCGGGCCTCCTGATTTGGTAAATTAAGAGAAAGTCAAGCTCCGAAACAAGCGCCCATTCTTGTTCCAGGGGTAGCACTGGTGGCACTGGTGTCTTATTGAACACAGATCTGCTTAATTACAGTTCCCACTGTTTGTTAAGATAACGAGTGCCAGCTGTTTGATAGCAAGAGGCAGAGCTGGCCATCTTTGTCATTTCCATTTGGGCCCCGGACCAGGCTTGCGTGTCGGCGGAATGGTGCAGGGAGCAGAATCACCGGGACGCGCTCCCGCAATGCGTTCCGCAAATTTGGGCAGAGCATTTGCCGCTGCACGCGGAGCTCTGCCATCTACATCTAAAGCCACTCACCATTGGGAATATAAAGTCAAAGCAGAAAAATTGAGCATTTAATGGTCTACCGTTATTGCCGAAATCACAATGACAGGCCGTGATCTTCAAGTACAATTTTGATCCTTATGTAGTAACTGAAATTACAGCATTTCATACTCTGACTATATTATAGGGAATAAAACATCTGTCTAAATATTGGAGATATAAAACCCTCAAAATAAAGATATTTGAGAATATCTCGCACAGAGCACCTTTCCACCTGCTTGCTTAGTATAATGCAGTCATTATGGCAATAAATGTTTCTAATAAAGTATGAAAATGGATTGTTTGCTTTGCTGCTTGTATGAACTCTCATTTCTCTTTTTATTATATTGAATCTGACATTTGCTTACCCTTTATCAGTAGAATATTTAATCAACTCCAATCTGTAAGAAGAAAGAGGAATTTCTATTTTATTTAAAACCTGTCCCACATGAAAAAGGACTGGGAAAATAGGTCACGCAGTATATGGGAAGTGTGGGAAGCGTTAGAGTTGCAATGGTGAATATTTATCCAGTCCACAAAAGACACAGAACTAAACTTATGCACTAACAGGCGAGTCCGCTCCTATTGTTTAAAGTCCTGCTGAAATGATTTAATGGCTTAATGTTTCTAATTTTTATCCGCAGTACAGGATCTAGAGAATTAAGCCTCTGTCAGCTTTATTTATTTTCTCTGTCAGAGTATTTTCTTGCACTTTTTGCTACATAACTCTTCAGAAATGCTATATCCATATCGATTGTAATTTCCTTGGGCTCTTGGCCAAAATACTCAACGTAAACAGTCTGTGTTTCCTCTCCATCTGTATTTTGGCTAATCCTCTGGTTCAGACAATCTACTGACAAGTGCTGGTTATCTGGAGGTGCATGGGTTTCAAACCGGCGCGCTATGATTTATGGTTCTTGTTTTACAGAAAGTATCACAAGCTCACAGAAGTGAAAGCTTCCAAATAAGCACCTAACTTTTGTAATAAATGCAGCTAACAACATGTCTGCAAATATACAGCAAACACAGTGAGTGATGTCTTATTATGCAGGCCACAGTTTGACTTGGTCTGGTTTTATTTATGAATATGTCCTGCATCTGTTTCAAATTTCAGACCCGCTCAGTTTCTCCAATGCTCTCCCAAACAAGCTTGTGCTGAAGGTTGTTAATTATCCTAATAAAATATTTGTATCAATTTGCCTAAAGATCCGCAATGCTTCTGCCACGAGCAGACATTTTTTAATAACTGAATTAAGAGAAATAATTACAGCTAGCACTGGAATGGTCGGAGATGTCCAGATTGTATTTAAAAAAAAAAGGAAAAAAAAATAGGAGGGGAGGGGGAACGGGCAGAGTACAGAGAACTGTACAAGAGCAAAGGGACATATGATTAAATTAAAGGGCAATGCTTTGTGAACAAACAAAAGGAAATCCTTCTTCATACAATCCATAGTCAATCTGCCGAATTCACAACCACAGGGGGTCATTGAAACAAATGCTGTGGCGGGGTTTCAGAGCAGACCGGATAATTTTATGTCTCTTATTAAAATACGTAGCCCTGGAAGCTCAGATAATGATAAGGGTAATCAAACGCCGAGCTGCAGCCTGTGAGATGGTGTTGGAGGCATGGGAAAGGAGCCTGGCTGGCCCCAGCCAGCGGGATGGGGCCTTTGGGGGGCTCCCCTCCCTTTGAAGAGGCGGGCGCTGCCCACCAGCGAGGCGCGGGCTCCATCGCTGATCTCCTCCGGTGCCACCATTCCTCCCTCCTCAGGAAAAATAAAACATGAGACCCCAGTGTGAATTTCTAAGCATTCCCCTCTTCCCGCCGCTTCCTCGGCCCTGAGTGATCTTTGAGGGACAGGGTTCTCTTGGCTTATCCTTGCTGTGTGATTAAAGGGCTGATGTGGGGATGAGCACAGGGACCACCCTGAGCATCACTCGCAGGTGTGAAAGGGGCAGGGTTTGCCCACTGCTCTGTGGAGAAACTCGGGCCCAGCATGGCAGGTATTTAACCCTGTGACAGAGAGTAAAAATTTAAATACATTTCACTGCCATTAAATCTTTTAGTTGCTCTTGGTGAGCCCATGTTGAACCATGAGACCTCATCCCTTGCTTTAGCTGAGCACTGGGAATTTCACTCTCTGTATTTCACACACATGTTACAATATCTCTAATCCAGGGTATGTCTGTCTTGTGATCCTACCAAAAAATGGGACATATTCCAGGCTCATCATCCTGCAACATCCTGAGTGTCATTGGCCATATAACACCGGTATCCATGCAAAAACCATAATACATAAAATTATTTTTAAAAAAATGTAAATAGAAATTTATTTTAAAACATTAATTTAAAAATAAATAAATAAAAGCAGCAAACCAGTGAGCGGATCTAGGGGATCTGAGGAGCACTGAGATTAGGGGAGATATTGCCGAAGGGGAGCCCAGCCTGTTCCCCTGGGAGTGGCTCCAGCTGTGCTTCGAGCCACCACTCAGGGGTCCCCGGGTGCTCCTGGAGAAGCAGGGGACTGACCCTCCTGCCAGCTCGGTGTCACTGCTGCAGGGAAAGCCAAGGTGACAGCTGGCATTTCTTTGTGCCCCTTGTTATCACCCAGTGTGGAGCAAGCCGAGGCTGCGCGCGGCCAGCGCGTCTCCGAGCAGGGCCCTGTCAGCGCCGTTTATGGAACTCTGATTTATTATTTCACTCCTGGGCAGCAGAAAAAGTGACAACTTCACCTCTCAGCATTGTCAGGGTAATGCTTTTCCCAGGCTGTTCACGTGGCGGGGAGGGAGGGAGCCTGAACATCTGCATCCCTTGGCCAAGGACCATGAGGTGATGTTTAATTGGCATTTAGAGTTAAGGTCCGGATGGGGAAGCCAGGCTCTGCTCCATCCCATGGAGACTTCGCCCAAAGATTCCCTTCAGTATTTGGAGTCCTCTCCCCCAAACCCCTGTGCACAGTGCGGTATTCTCAGCTCAGCTGTTCCTCACTGAGAGCTCTGTCCACCATTTGTTTTCTTGCTGGAATTCATTGAGTTAGAACCTGATTTTAGGGTGCTAAAAATAATGAAATGAGCAAATTCCCTTTGCCAGCTATTTTAGATGTTGCCCTAAACTTTGTTTCTTGGATTGCTGTTACTAACACATAATAAAACTCTGTCATCTGCAAAAAATTTGCCACCCTCCAAAGTTTTCTTTTCCAGTTGAAATAAGCCCAGGCTGGTCTGCTGCTCCCAGGGACAAGCCACTGCCACCAGCATGTGGGAGACCACTGCCAGGATTAACTGTACTGATTTTCTAGGACAGCATGTTTATAAAAATTTAATAAATAAGTAAAGGAATACATTTGGTCAGTTCCAATAAATCAAGGACTGGATTCCTCACTGGAAAAGTCCTTGCAACAGGGCCCAACCTTCAAGATAAGGCATTTTGTCCCATTTCCACCAGGAATTATTTCCTTCTGTGTTTGTGACAGTGGTGAGATCTTGTTGGGTTTTTTCCTACTTTAATCCTTGGGGAAAAATGGGTAAAATTGCAGGACTTGCTTTCGAAAAGGAGCAGTGAACTGCAGCTGCACCCTGACCAAAGCGGCGGCCTCTGCTTGCCAGCTTCTTCTTTTCCTTGGGAAGAAATTGTCAGTATGCTGGTGAAATCCTGCAGAAGAATTAATGAGATTGTTCAGAAAATAAACCAGGTTTTATTTTTCTACATAAAAGTTTGTGTTGAGCTTGACAGGCTAAAATGACTCCAGGGGAGAAGCAGGGTGATGCTCTCCTGCTTCTCATGTGAGGGCAGAAACCTGGGCTGCATTTTTTGTTTGTTAAATGCCATTTGTGTTGCGATCACACCCCTAAATCACAAAGATAAAACACGATTCTCCCGACTGCATCTCTTGATCTCAAGGAGATGCCAGATAATTGTATAATCTCCTCGTATACCTGTCAAAGGATCGGTGTTTTCACAGCAGCCCCAAAAAAATCTCTGCATGTTGTCATCTCCCCGCACCTCCATGTGCACATTCCTGCTGGATAATTGCACATCCTGCTCGTCCTGCATGGGCTGCTGTTGGGTACAGGCACAAAGGACACAATTTGCATACATTAGCAGACAGGAGTTCCAGTTTTCCTCCTCAGCTCTCCCCATGATCACAGCAGCTGGAGATGAACCAGACCTGCTCTGTTCCCTACACCTCACCTTCCCAGAAGGAGAGTTCCCTGGGCAATAATTCCCACTGGTTTGTCTCTGTCCCCAGCAGTGTCTCTTCCATCACGTCCCTACAGAGACCCTTCCACTCGTGAGGCCACTTTGGAAAATTTGGCCTCACCAGAGCAGTAGAGCTGAGAAATTCACAATGGCACAAAAAGCTGAAATATCCAGAGAGAAATTATTTACAAGAGCCTGGAGTGACAGGATGAGGGGGAATGGATTCGTCAGTTGAAGTGTAGGTTTAGGTTGGATATTAGGAAGAAGTTATTCCTTGGGAGGGTGGGCAGGCCCTGGCCCAGGGTGCCCAGAGCAGCTGGGGCTGCCCCTGGATCCCTGGCAGTGCCCAAGGCCAGGCTGGAGCCTGGGGCTCGAGCCCCTGGGACAGTGGGACGGGTCCCTGCCAGGGCAGGGGTGGCACTGGGTGGGCTTTAAGTTTCCTTCCAACCTCAGACTTTCCACAGTTCTATTCTATGATTGAATTAATAATTGAATAATTGACTGAATTTAGCAGGAGAAGAGCCAGGGATTGCCCAGCTCTGCTGATCCTGGTACGTTACTGGAATCATTTGGAATGGCTCTACTGAAGGAAGCCACCTGCTGTCTGTGCTGGTCGTGTAAAGAAGAGAAACCTGAGAGTTAAATTTATTTCCCTGGACCTAAACTAGTGAAGAAGACTGAATTTTAAAACACTGTTCATCTGCGATTATTGTCTGCTCCTGGAGGCAGGAAATTGCCTGTGAACACACTGGGAAACTTTTGTGGGAAGGACCTAGATGGCACAATTTCTTTCTTTTTTTTTTTTTTCCCCATCAATCCCTGAATTTTCTTACAGGGTCAAAGGGAAACTTCCAGTTAAAAAAAAAGAAGCAAAATTCAGACAGAAAATAATTGCAACCTTTTTCCAGCTTAAAGTCATCTTGAAAAAGTAATTTAACTATACTGTGCTGTCTGCCATTTGTAAATTGTTAATTAACGAGAGACCAAATAATAATTACTGCTGGAGCCATTCAATTAAAAGATGTTGCCTTCCAAACTTTGTTCACACGGTCTATATTACCAACATCATGTCTAGAAATATGCCACAAATGCTGGCAAAAGAGCAAACCCCAAGTTTTTCCCCATCATAATAGAGCAGCAATTTTTATTATTTTGATTGTTAAAGCTTGCGGTCTCCTACTTCAAGTGGCTCAAGAAAATGTCTCTTTGTGGTTTTGCTGAGAGAGTATTTTTGAGAATAAGAGATTGAAAAAAAACCAGCAAACAAACATTCCTTACAAGGAACTGCTGCCCTTCCATGTAACGTGCCCAGGAAAGGTTCCCGCTTGGACTTGCTGTGAGACAGAAGAGAAAATGGAGAACAAATGCCTGTGCCTGGTCTGGATAGCCTAAAGTTAACTCCACATGTCAAACTGATTGCCTGACACAAGGCAGGCATATTCTGTGATGACAAACAAATAGCACCTCCATCCTGCAGACATCCCCTAATTATAAAAGAGAAATTATTTCCCATTTTCATTGCCAGCAAATGTATGTTACTCTGGTGCACCATAATTTCTGTCTAAGTATTGTATCAAAGTTTGCTGAATGCGAAGCACAAAGTATGTTAGACATTAAACTGTAATTACAGAAGGGAGTGGATTTCTTGAGTATTATGTTTTTTTGGTAATATTTTATTTTATTGGTTTTCAAATATACTTAGACTGCCAGACTAAGCAGGCAGAATAACAGCAACACAGAATTCCAGAATAACATATGACTTTAATAAAATAAAACAGGATGGTTTCCTTTACTTGTACGGCTGGAAAGAATGGAAAGCATTACCGTGCCCTCAGCCAGGGTGCCATCCAGACCTGTGCCCGGGCACAGATGTCACTGGAGGCAACTTGCCCCTATGCCCACATTTCACCCCAATCCCCTGGTTTTGGTTCTCCGTCAGGCAGCAATCAGCTCCTGTGATTGACACAGTGGAGCTTTGATCTTAGTGTTACGCTATGGAAATACAGATAACAGCCCATGGTATAAAGGAGGTGATGGCAGGGGAAGGCGAATATGGGTACAGGAAACACGGAGGGGATTATTCAATCCATATGTGGCTTTTTGTTGCTTTACGCTTTCACCTCGTCCCCTGAATTTTCAAGGAATGTCGCAGGTGGCGAGCCTAAAAGGAAGGCAGAGGTTCCAGGGCCGGATCGGGGGCCGGATGGATGATGGATGATCAGACGGGGTGTCCGTGGGATGGCCGGGAGGCGCGGCTCAGGCGAGCGGCGCTCTCGCTGTCACACTCCCGGCTTTCCATTACGGCGCCATCACTCACAGTTGCGCCCTTTGTGGTTCCTGTAATGATCTACACTCGTTCTGTCTCCCGGCGTGTCCACCTTCCTGCATGTCAGGCTCCGGAGAACAGCCAGGGATGTGGTGTTTATACGTGACCGGCTTTGCCGGGGGTAATTTTCTACATGGCTGAGAAAGCGCACGTGGGCTCTCTGCACTTGCCCTGGAGTACTCGAGCAGGTGCATTCTTGACGCGGTTCCTCGTGGAGGAAGGCGCTCCCTCCTGGAGGGGATATTAATGCTATTTCTTCAGGAGTCCTCTTGCTCTGATCTGCCGTTCTGAGGTTTTGGTGTGAGGTGGGTATCCTCCAAAAGAGCTGGAACTGCAAGGGTTGTTAGAGATCTGATGGGAATCCCAGACCGGTTTGAGTCGGGTTGGGTCTTTAGGGGACCTTAAACCCCACCCGACTCCACTCCCTGCCATGGGCAGGAACACCTTCCACCATCCCAGGTTGCTCCAGGTCCCATCCAACCTGTGCTTTCCCTTGACTCTGTGGGCAAACACTGACTGTGAGGTGACATAATCCTCTCTCCAACCCCCTCCGAGGCACCAGATTCCCTCTGATCCCACCTGGGCACGGCAGGAGCTGCTCCTGCTGCCAGCCAGAGCCGAGCACCCTCACCCCCATGCTGTGGGCCCTGCTGCACTGACCCCGTTCCTGGTGAAGCAGCCTGTCAATACTGTTGGTTTATTAATTAGTCTGAAGGAAGAAAGGCACTTCCCACACAAATGGGAGTCCTGGCCAGGAAGAGCTGGGAGCAATTCTTTTGCCCACGAGTTGCCTAATGCAGCTACTGAAACCCTGCCAAAGGTTTCCTTTCAGAGCATTCCTGTGGGCAATATTTTTATAGTATCTTACATCCCAAACGAGCTCTCGATATTTCCTAGAAGCCTGATTTTTTTTTTAATTTTTTTTTTTTTTTGAAAGAGCAACCCACCCCCCCCAAAATCTTTTCACGTTTCCCGCTCCCTTCAGGTCTTTTCCATTTACTACCTGATCCCTGATGCACGGAAGCAGCCCGAGGAGAGCTGATTTTGGAAGGGAGAGCGTGGCAGCACGAGGCAGGTTGTCCATCTACTGCTGTCATATGCTGGCACGGCTGACCCGGGGAAGCTGGCACGCCGACCTGCCGCGGGCACCGCGCCATCCCGGCAGATGGGCACGGGCCTGGCCAGCGAGGAGGCCGTGTAGGAGCATTTAGTCTGGAAGCAAAGGGCAGAATTCCTGGACAGACATTTTAAGCCCAGGCTGTTGTTTAGGGAATACGCCCCTGATGCACACGGGGTTTAAAAATTTTTTTAATTTTTTTTTTTTTTCTTTTTGGGGAGCGGTTCTAAGGAGTAACACAAAATTATTATAAAATATTATATTAGAAGTAGGTGGGAATAATTGAAAATTTCTATTACCTAACGGCATCCTGCCAAGGAATCCCGCAGGGATTGCTTAGCAGGGATTTTGCTGGATGTCTGTGGAAGCTGTAGGTACCCAGGTACAGCTGCCATGACAAAGCCTGTTTAATTTTCAGGCACAGAACCACTTTTGGTTTTTTACACTCTTATTTTTTAGTTGATTGCTAAATAATATGCAAATGGATGAGATTGAACTTGGAAGTCTTTATTTTTAAACTGCAAGTATTTACTTTAAACTGCAACTATTTATTTTAAGTTGTAACTCTTTATTTTAAACTCTAAGCCCTAATTTTAGACTGTAACTCTTTATTTTGACTGCACTTTTCCAAGACCTGTGCTTTTGGGTGCAGAGGTAATCCATTCAGATAAAAGGATATATGCAAAAATAAATCCATATATCCTGGATGTCCGTTTTCCTCTCTGTGCTGGGAATTGATTCCCATTCAGGAAATTTGATTCAATATATTGAGAAGCCCTGGGAAGTTGGTGGGGTGGAGGGGGTGTTAAACTGGATTCCAGGCTGGAATATGCCCATATCCAGATTGATTCCAGCTGACTCCAGCATGCGGATGAGGAATGCAGTCACCTCTGGCTCTGCAATACACAGAATTTAACACCTCTGCCCTTCCAATGGCCCATCAGAGGTTCCCAGGACAGCCAGTTCCCAGAGTTCGGTGTCTCTCCCATCAGGCAAGATGGATCCAGGCCCTTTTCCTTCTGTGCCCTGGACCAGGACCAACTAAAATTACACGAGTGTTGGCAGATGTATGTCTAATCTGTTCTTCAAAATTGCCAGTGAGTTTCACAATCTCCCCTGGTAATTTGCTCCAGTGCCTAATTATGCTTTCAGATAGAAAAACTCCCTTCCTGTGAACTAAGACCTGTTACTTCTTGTCCAGCGCTTTTAGGACATGGAAAAAAAAAATTACTTGTCACCTTTTTTAAAATAAAGAATTTACATATATTTGCTCTCATATGCATGGCCACAAACTTATTTAAAATTAAAGTAGTTTTGAGGGTCTGTTTCCTCTTTCTAGACTCAGCTTTTCTCAAATGTTTATAATTTCCTATTATTTTCCTCTGCACTTTTCCCCAGTTTTTCTTCATCTTATTTTTAAAGGCTAATGCCAGGAAACAGCCACTTTATTTTCCTTAAGGCTCTAACGATGCTCTGCAGAGATCCCAGAAAGGTCTTTGCCTTTTTGTATCACCACTTCCACCATCGCATTTGTGTGGATTGGATTTTTCTTCCTATACATAGCACCTCACACTCATCTTTATTAAATGTCATCATTAGGATGCTGCTCCAAAATAATTTGGAATTTTAATACTCGCGATCTTTCCCACTTTGGTGTCATCCAAAGTCTGCTCTCTCTTCTGTCATCCAAGTTGTTAATGAAATATTGAATAGCGTTGGATCCAGGACACATCCAGCTGGGACCCTGCGTGGAATGTTCTCCAGCACTGACAAAGAAAGGAATTTCTGGGTTTCATTTAGAGCCCTGGATGATCTAATCCATTGGATTAGACAGCAGCTACAAGAAACAATGAAAAACCAAAACAATCTCCTCGAACTGCTTTATATAAGTGCTCATTTTTGGAGTAATGCATAGAATACTTTCCCATTTCACATCTTGAAATCCTCTCAACATACCTGTGCTATGTTTTATACCCTTGGTTTTCTTTTTGAAGGAACAGAATCCCAACTGCTTTCTATTAATAATCCAAGGTTTTGAAGTTCAGCTCAGAGTTAGGGAAATAGAGAAACAGAATAGTTAAATTCAACTTTTTTTGGGTGGCATTTGTCAGATTTATAATTATTTTTCCAGCAACAGCCTAAAAGGCATAAGCACATCTTTATTGTGACAGCTCTGCTTTTGTAATGGAAAGAAGGTAAAATCAACATAAATAAAAGGCAAGAAATCAACTTTTTGCAAAAATTTCCAGTTTTCTAGGCTACAATAGGGATTTTAATGATGAAGTCTTCTAAACTCACAAACTTCTACTTTTCTAATGCTGGGTACATTGCTTAGAAGAAACTACTTGGATTTAGTTGAAACATCCTTATCCCAACTATGAAAATTGTCTGTGAAGAAACAGGACCCCCCTGGCCCAGGCCACCCCGAAGGAATGGGCACTAAATCAGAAAAAAAACAGGGTATCATTAGGCTTTGAGAAACACTTTAAAGGCTATGGAGGTTAAAGAATAATTTCACTCTTGATGGCTTTTTTTGGTATATTTTATTTCCCTCTCCCTTCAATCCATGCAAGACACACTCTGGAAGGATTTATCAGCCCAGTTCAGACCTCAGCTACGTTTAACAGGTTTAATAGAGTGTTTGTTTAATAGATTCATATAATAAATAGGTTGTTTGATGGATCCAAAGTGTTCAGTCATTCCTGGTTACCTGTTCTACCCACCCATCAAGTCCAACCTGTGACTGATCCCTGACTTGTTCCCAGCCACCGAGTGCCACATCCAGGCCTTGCTGGGACACCGCCAGAGATGGGAATTCCAAACCTCCCTGGACAGCCCCTTTCAGTGCTGAAAGGATCAAAGAAAAAGGACTGGTGAAATACTTTTGCAGTGAGGTTGGGAATATTTATTCTCTAAGAACTCCTTTACCCTTAAATTCTAAGCAACGACTGATTTTCAGAGTTTGGAGGATAAAAAACCTGGGAAGATCAAGTGAATAATAGACAGTACAACAAAAGGAGGGTTATTTAGTGTGACTGATTAGATGTAATTTTGGATCAGAATCTTGTAGGACCCCGGGACGTCAGAGTCCATGAAGAAAACTCCCTCAGGGGCATCCCTGTGTCACTGCCCCCTGCCAGGGCTGTAGTGGTTGTGACCTCCTGTTCTGAGTTCTCTTTGGTCCAGAAAACCTCATGCCCTGACATTTTACCACACTGTCTCTTTTGCTACAGGAAAACTGAATTTATTCCGTTTATTTGTCTTTCCATTTAATTTGAAATGAATCAACTCAATCTGAGGTTATTTTCTGTTACTGGTTCCATGAAGATTTTAACCATCTAGCAAGGACAAATCTGTATTTGTGTCACTTCCTGTTGTGTCATTTAATAAGGACCTCTTTCAATGAGGACATTTTTAGCAGGAGTATTTCCTTTTGAGCCAGGAATGTAAAGATTCCCACAAAAATTGCTCCCAGTAATGACTGTCTAACAGATTAAACAGTCGAATCCTCACCTAATTGTGAGCCCAGTGCCTTCAGCCAGGCCCTTACTTACTCCAGTATTTAGAGAATTGTAAAATCGCAGAATTCCAGGATGGTTTGGGTTGGAAGGAACCTTAAATCCCCCACCAGTGCCCCCCTGCCCTGGCAGGGACCCCTCCCACTGCCCCAGGCTGCTCCAGCCCCAGGGCCCAGCCTGGCCTTGGGCACTGCCAGGGATGGAGAACCCACAACCTCTCTGGGCAACGATTAGTTCCTGCTTCCTAAATTCTTCTGGTTTGAACAAAGTCCACCAGGAAATTTTGTATCCTCTCTATTGCTTTTCCATCTTTTTGCCCATGTTCTCCTTCACCACTTTCTTCCCCTTGTTTATTGACATTTTGTGTGATTGTGATGCCGGTCTCCTCTCATCTCCTCTGCTGCTGTAAACCTCTTGGGAGCTGCAGCAGCCTGTGTCCCAGAAGGCAAGTCCTTTTTGGGGCTTTCATGGAGCTTATTCATGGAGAAAAAAGTCTTTTCATATTGTCCCACTCCACAGTGTGCCTGTATTTGACTTGCAGATTAAACTGTGATAGGAGAAATAAAATAGATTATTAAAAAAATAACGTATTCAACCTCTCCTGGCAGATCAGTTGTTCAAGTTCCATATGTGCAAAAGTGATTCTCTGTTCTATTTTTTTTTTAATATTAAATTGCAGGCGTAGGATCCTAAAGCTGTCAATATTGACTCAGGAACCGTAGTTGAAATTCAAAATTTTACAAATTTCTTTTTTTTTTTTTTTTTTTTGGTGATCCAAGGTCATTTATTTACCTTCTCAGCTAGAAAAGACTCATCTAGCTAAGTAGCCAAGAACAGGAGGGTACAAATGGAGAACTGGAACCAGAGTTTGGCTGAGGTTGTATTGAGTTTGGCAAAAACAAGAGATGAAAAATTATACCTCGGATAAAAATAAATTATAATCTGCAAGCGTTTGAATTAGAGGAGTTCTCCATGCAAACTTAATAAATGAATGCTAATTCAGTTACCAATTTGTAGCTATGAAACATAACTGGTGATGTTATTCCTTGGAACTTGTTTTGGAAAAGATTGCATAACCCATGAAGCAATTCTTCACAAAGTGCATAAAAGTGTCATTTTATGTATAATTTATGCACCCAGTGTTAGTTATGGCCTTTTTAATAGTACTTAATGCTGCTGTATGACATCATTCTTTCATTTACCAATACAAAAAATAAAAGTACCAATCCAAGCCATTTTGAAGATTAAAACAAATGGGCATCAGTTTGGGTTTTTTTCAGTTTAAGTTGTGCAAGTCAATAATTATCGCTGGTGTGGAAAGGATTTTTACAAGGACCGATTGCCATACAAAGTCTACATATTTATTATTTAGTTAGTTAGCTTAATTACAATTTACTCACTGTGTATGTGTTAACTAATACACTGTTAATGTGCCTTGAGCAATTAATTTTGCCGGCAGCGTGGAACTGGCTCTCTGCACTTGCCCTTTTATTAGTGGCAATTATTAAATCCAATTTTCCTTGTCCTTACTCCATTTCCTCCCCTGCCTACAGGGCATCCCGATGGGAGGGTCGGGACTCTGTGCTCCTGCTCTCAGTCTCTACATTCCCTCCCCATGCCCTGGGGAGGAGCAGGGTAGAGGGGGTCAGGGAATCACAGGGACATCTTCCCTTGCCTGCTTGGAGGAGGGATTGAGTCCACATCCAACATCCTGATTTGGAAGGAATTTAACATTGTTATTTATGATCCAGAGGCATTGGATACCTCCAAAATATGGAAGGCTTTAACTTCATTTAGAAGCTCAGATTTCTTGAGGTTGCTGTGGTTGATACAGCACAATTTTATAGGATGGTTTGGATTGGAAGGGACCTTCAGGATTATCCAGTTCCAGCCTCCTGCCATGGGCAGGGACACCTTCCACTGGACCAAGCTAGTCCAAGCCCTGTCCAAACTGGCCTTGGGCACTGGGAAGGTGAACAGAGGGAGTTACCCATTTTGAGATCCTTGCTATAAACATTGTGCCTGCTGTAAGTCAATTTATCTAATTAAATATTGGTCTAAAAGTGCCTTTTGCTGTGAACTCCCCTTGGATGGTCAACGAGCAAAAGGATTTTTATTAACATCCTCTTTTCCCGCTGAACAACCTTCTCACTGGATGTCTTTTATAGAGAACAGCAATGCTGTCCTGTGGTTTGCTGATCACACTCCCTAATTTGCTGTGCTGGCTCGTGCTCTCAGGCCCAAAATGCAGTTTGCAATATTCCTCACAGGGAGCTGGCCCGGCACGGCAATTACCTCTGGCCAACTGCAGGATCTCCACTTGGCAAAACCTGGGCTCCAGCTAAATGGGTGGAAAATGCCCACTTTGCAAGGGCTCTTCTCAGCCTCTCACACTCTTTCTAACTTTTTCTTTCCAAATATTCCAAGCATTGCCCTGTCCCAGGGCAGTTTTTATGGTTTACTGAAAAGACGAAGAATTAACTCACTTAATTGCTGATCTTGATCTGTGATTTTATCTATCAGAAAAAAAAAAAAAAAAAGTCTGCGGTCCCTTAGAGGAGGAACAATCATTTTTTTACAATGAATATTTGAAGTGATTTGAAACCAAAGTGATTCCAGGGCCACTAAATCTCCAACAGGATGAACACAGCAAAGTTTAAAGAGCATCACAGATCCAAAAATCAAAAATTCTTTAATTATGAGTGGAATTGTGACGTGTAGGTTCTGTGAGCAGGGAAAGCACTGGCTGATGGGCATAAATGAGGTATGTGAGTAGTTGGAAGCCTTTCCCAGGATTTTCTGTTACCTTCCTAAGAAAACTCCTGTCTCAAAAGGAGAACTTGAACCAGAGAGAAGTGAAACCAGCAGGAGTTTTCCTTTGTATTTACCCAGGTGGGAAGATCCTCCCTTCATTTGCCAAGGCACCTCTGTCCCCTCGGGGGGCAAAACCTTTGTGTAGGTGGTCCAGAAGTCAATCACCATGAGCAGATTGAACAGAGCCAGGGGGTTGGGATTCGGGATATTGGTAACCTTGGGGTAAGGAAAGACCACCTTGTTCACCTCCTCTTTAAATCCTCCTTGTCACAACTGCTTTGTGTATGAAAACCATCCAACCTGTACCTCTCAGGGCAGCAGGAATGTAGAAATACAGAATTCTTCAGGAAAACCTCTGAAGGAACAAGAAAATCTGTGTCCCACTTCTCACACAAGTTACTTTGGATGACACCCAAGAGTAAACAACTTTGCCGTGTTGATACTGTTCTTTCCACAGATTAAATTTCTCAGCCAAAAAAAGGGGAGTTCTAAAAGATTTTTCTGATTTGGAACACATAATTTTCCATGTGCACACTTCATATTCATCAAATCTTCATTATTAAGACAAGACTTAAATTAAATTAAACTTTACTTAAATCTGACTCAAATTAAAGCTGAGAGTATCCAAAATGTTACAATTTCTAGTCATGAAATCTAGTTTAGAAATTGCTACAGTTTTATAGTTGGATCCCAAGTAATTCAATATTGTTAGTGACAAAGAAACTCTGGAACACTTCTGGATAATAAAGTGAAAATTGTTCTTCCTGTTGTTTTTTCTAGAGATGCTGCTCTCAGATGGGGAAAGGCACAGCACTAACAGCATATTTGCAATTACCTGCAAGACTTAACCAAGGAAGTAGTCAGTTTATAGTTACCTTCAATATGTAAACTACAAATTATTAGTGCATGAAAATGGCATCGAAGTTCTGTTGCTGGGGTCTAGTAATTTTGGATATTTTCCATGCTATTACTGCCTGCTCCATATACCTTTACTGGTTCTTTTTGAAATTAAGTTAATGGCACTTTACAGAAATGGACTGCCTACTGAGAGTGAAAGCTTGCTCGCAAGGATGGACTAACTTCCTACTGGGAAGCACTGATTTGGCACAAACAAAGAAATGCTTTAGCATTAATTTACTCCGGTATCAAAATATTTAGAATAAATTATTTAAAATATTTAAGGACTGAAGGGTCAATATTTGCTTTTAATAAATAGGACCCATGTACAAATATTTGATGCTGAAATTTCCTCCGGTATCTCCCAGCTATATTATGGAGATAATGCATTCTGCACTTGCCAGGAGTGGTTTTTTTTTTCCCCTCCAGGCAACCAGGGACACATTCTTGAATTGGGGCTTACACTTGTGTGCACCCACATTTGCTCACCTATTCTCCTGTGGATTGAGCTCTGTTCACATTAGCACAGGTAATATCGCTGCAGGATTTCCTCTGCTTCCACCAGAAAAAGGTGAGGGAAAGCTGATTACAGATGGTTCCTTGTCACTGCCTTCCCAGGTAAAGGTGTTTCGTTTTTTAAAATAATTATCTGACTTGTTAAATTGCCCAGTTCTTTGAACATTCTCTCTCTGACAGGAGGCTGCAGAAGCCGATCCTCTCCTGCATGTGCTTTCTGCTCTCCTGCAGCCCTTTCTTTATCCATCTGTTCTGTCACAAATCCCACTAGAGGGTCACTTCCCTCAGTGTGGTAGAACAGGCTCTGAGTTTTCTACTCACCTGTGAATCTGAGTCCCACCTTCCTCTCTTTTCTCAGCACTGGAATCAGGATNGATCTTTAATTCTTTCACTCAGTTTTTCCCCCATTTTCAGAGCATTTCTTCCCTTCCCTTCCCTTCCCTTCCCTTCCCTTCCCTTCCCTTCCCTTCCCCTTTTCCTCTCAGATATTCATCCATCCAGGTTCAATTAGTCCCAATATCCATTAAAATCAGCAATTCCAGCCTCCTGCTCCTGGCAGCTCGAGCAGGGGGCACAGGCTGGAGCAGGCAGCGGGTGCTCCTTCCTTTGCCTTCCCAAGTGAAGCCCATTAGGCACGGATTGAATTTCTAGCCCATTCCCTGGAACATCTCAAGGCCCAGGGAAGGCAGAGCTGTTGGCAGTAAATCGCAACACAAAACACAAACTCGTTTGTCGCTGCTGCTGTAACTTCTCGGTGCTCTGAATGCTGATTTCCACCCATCAAGTACATTTTAATTAAGCAGCAGTACCTTTTATTCCCAGTGATGTCCTAAACTTTTGTAAATCAGGGATTTACTTCATTGCAAAATCATTTCAAGTGACAAAAACCTGTCTTTTTGCTGTCACTGCAATGCAAGGATAAGAAGAAATACAATTTTTTTCTCTCAAAAATAGTTTTTTATCTTAGAAAATTGTTCTTTTTCCTCAGGAAATTGTTGTTGCTGAAGGTCTTGGCCATAAAGAAAAATGTTGCCACAGCCCCTCATCATCTCCTAATCTCATATAGGCTGCCTGCATTTCACATTAATAATATTCCTTCAATTCCTTTGAATAGTTTGGGGTTTGTAACAATGACAAGTTTGATGCAGCCTTGACCAGTGCTGGAAACTCGGAGGGGCTTTGTGGCCAGAGCATCCTGGGCCAATGGAGTGTTGCTGGATGAGGACTAAGCCCAATTTAGCCATTAATGAGCCAGAGTGGGAAGCAATTTCCAGTGCCCATAAATCAGTCATTTGGTTTCCTCTCATATGAGGCTCCAGAGCCATTCCATGCCAAATTTCAGCCTTTAAGCCTCAACAACATTAATAAAAAAGGCATTTTTGTGTCTCCCCCTTTATTGAACTGAACAATTACACTCTTTTTCACCTTCCCTCTTTTTGCACAAGCAGTTGAAGGGTTTTTTATTGCATTTTCCTCCCTCAATTTCTTCTAAGAATCCAGTTGCAAGCTGAGGGCTGAGTGTCATCTGAGCAGACCCAGGTACAGCCGGCGGGCAAGCAGTCAAAAATGAGGAGTCACACTCAGAGTCTTTAATTAGGAAGACTCCCTGGCTTTTGTAATAATTAATAAATCCTGATCCTTTGCCCAACAGCCAGTGGGTAGGAATGGGTCACTGAACCTTGAATTTGCCATGGCAAAGAACAAAAGGGAACCAAAGCTGCTGCCTGAGAGAGGTTTGGCTGTCCGGTGGAGAAATTGGACATTTTTTGTCTTTTAAAATGTCTTGATGTTTTTAATGTCAAGGAAAGGAAAGGAAAGGAAAGGAAAGGAAAGGAAAGGAAAGGAAAGGAAAGGAAAGGAAAGGAAAGGAAAAATAAAATAAAACTGACTGAAAACCAGCAATCACAAAACCTGCTCCTAAAAAAATCTATAAATCCCACACGGAGGTGGGCACAGCACCAAGCAAGTTGGAGGCAGCTTCAGTCTTGCTGTGGACAGGCAGGAGCTGTTTGGGGCCCTGCTGGACAGCAGAACCATCACAAAACCCTCCTGCTTTATCACCCCTTCCACGGCCAGCCCTGTCACTCCATAAATGCACTCAATGAGTCGGGGATTTTGCTCATATCGTGTTTCTCATTAGTATATCTGAATACAAATAGGTTTTAGCCTAAATAACTCTTGTGCTGTCCATGTTGCCTCCCCAACCCGTTACATTAGGAAAAGTTAATTTTATATGACTAAATATAATCAGAAACACAACATGAGGCCTGTCAAGTTGACATGGTATGATGGGTACCTTAACACTTCCCAGCAGGTGACGTTGTTTGCACACTGCTTAAACTTGTTCATCAATGACTCCTTGCATGATAACCAGAATATTAACAATACAGAGAAGGTGGCACCAGGCTCCTGACATGTACAAATGCATTTCATCACAGGGGAACACTTGCAAAGGAAGGGCTACAGCTCGCTTTGGAGTTTCTTCCCTTCTTTTTCCCATCCTTATTTTCTATTCTATACCAAGATCAAGCTCTTATTGCTCCTTAAAAAAACTTACCTGAAAAGTCAATAAAAGAGGTTACAGATAAAGCCCAGGTCCAAATGGGCGTGACCACCAATGGTGGCAAAAGAGCAGCAAAAGGTGTTGAAAAACTCAAGTTGCACAGGTGTAAGGACTCTGTTTAGGCAGCTAATTTGTCAACAGAGCAAGTATTGCCAGGCAGTCTCAGCAGCCCTTCCTTGTCCTCACAGCACTGGAGGTGAGGTACCACCAGTGACATAGCACAAGGCCTATTAGCAAAAACAGTGAAGTTAGAATTCAGGTGGGAAGGTTTCCTTCATTTCATGAACAATTGCCTTTTTAGCATCACTTTTTTTTTTTTTTTAAATTTTTTTAATGTATTTTATCCCCTTGTTTTTTTTTTTTTTTTTCTCCTGTTGTTGATGCTGTAAAATCCATGATTTGCTTTATTTTTAGTCTGTTACTGAAGTTTTGGTGCTACTCAGTCAGAGGTTGGACTTGATGATCTTGGAGATCCTTTCCAGCCTTAACGATTCTGTGATTCTGAAGTCCTGTTGGTGAATTGTGGGGATTTCAGGCAATTTTGTAGATTCCTGTGGGTGATCCAACACTTCCTGAACAATTTAATCTACTTTCTTATGCAGGTATTTCAGTCCTAATCAATATTTACTACATAAACCTAAACAGTTATGGTCTGACTGCTTTTCTCAGCCCAAGATCTCCAAGCCTGCTCTTTTGGGGGATTTGGAGTCTGCAGGAAGTAGAAGGACTTTCCTTGAGGGTGGGGAATCCACCCAGGGCCAGTCCTGAGCTGTTTCACTTCAACCTGTGCTCCAGCTTCCCTCCTTGAAAGGAGGACAAGATCATTTCCTGCACAAAATCCTGAAGATTCTTCCCCTGCCAAAGCTTCCCAGAGGCAGAGGACTGGTCTGGGATGAGGAGCTCAACCTGGATCCAGTTCAAGCAGACCCAGGGGGAACTTTGGATGTAAAACTCCACGTTGCTGCATTCCCACCCTTCAGCCAGCCTTGCTTTCCCCCATTACAATCCAGCACCTCTCTGCTTTAACTAAAGCCATGCCATGTATTTTAATTGAGGCTCTGGTCTCCAGCTCCCAATACTTATAATCAGATTCCAGTTTTCCAGCTAAAGCTGTTTATTGATGTCCTACTTTTTTCACCATCGTAGCATGTCAATAAATTGGAGAATAGTTCTGTAGGTTAGATTTCCCCAAGCTTTCTGGGGAAATCCTCTGACAATTTGCTGTATAAAGTCAGTTAATTGCTTTATATAGCAGAGCAATAGCAAGTATTTAGACGTATCATATGACAGACATTCCAAAAATGTGGGAAAGACATATTTGTCAATAAAATGAAGGCTGGAAAAGCAAATTATTTTATTATGTGAAAGTTCTGGGTTTAAGCTGAGTTCTCTTGATTGTCCCAATAACTGACATGCCTTAACCAGCTGTCTGAAAGAAACACTTTGCTGCTTATTTTTCTGAACCTTCTCAGGACCTCCCCGTAACCAACCAGAAAGGAAATCTCCAGGTGCCAAAGAAAATTTAATACAAAAAAAGAAAAGTTCAAATTATATTTTCTTTTAAGTCGGATAGGGCTATAATAGAAAAAGATCATCAAAAACAATGAAAAGAAATAATTGTTAATTTCTACAGTACCTTGAAACAGAAGCCCCTGAGAATAAATAGAATAAGAATACTATTAAAATTTCCTCTTTTATTATATCTTCTCTGCCAGAGTAATTGTTGCTGTGTCCAATATATGCAGAGGACAATTTACTAGCTGTTTTCTATTAGTTTTTAGCATTAACATATACAGAAATAAAATGAATAGCTAGCTTTTCTTTGGTTAATTAAATGACTGACAAGTCACAGATGTTGCTGCACCGACTCCTCCATATGATTAAAAAAAAATCCACCCTGGCAAACAAAAGAACAGCAGCCCAGCAGTGTAAATGGTCTCTTTATTAAGTGAATATTGATGCTACATTATGATTTTTTTATGAATGTGAATAAGGTAGAAGACTTGTTCCTTCTCCAAGTTTTATATTAAGATTTGAAAAGAAAACCTGTTTCCTACATAATTCCCACAAAGGAGTTCAGGAGGTGGTTTACTGGAGAAGTGACCTAATTTACAGGAGGTTCTGCTTCCGCAACATCTCTCAAAGTGCATTTTTATTAGCAAGACACATATCTTTAANAAAAAAAAAAAAAAAGCTGGTATTGAGAATAAATATTCCATTTCTATTCAGGACTTTGTTTCAGTAAAAACAAATGGAAGATATTTTATAGAAATATTCATAGGATAAGTATATTAAACTGCAGCTCTCTCCCTTCCTATCTTGTCCCTGTTTTATCTTTATTAATCACAGAACTCCTCTCAGATTTGAACAGAGTTTCTCACATGTGTGGTGTTGTTCCATGTTCCTAAGATCTGGAGCCATTAATTTAATATCTAAACTGACTGGAAATTAAAAATGGGCAGTTCTCGTGAGCAGTCCTGGATTTTCTGTACTGTCCAGTGCCTCCAATGTGCTTTTCTGGTTCAGCACTTTTGGCTTTAATAATTTTAATTAATTTATCATTTATTTTGCATATCCTGATGGTTTGGACATTTTTTTTTCCTTAGTTCCTTCATTTAAATAAGTCTGAGGAGAGTTTGGAACAGAGTGTTTTCCAGCTTTAACACTAGGAATTACATTTATTACAAATAAAAAGCATTGAGGGGGGGAGCAGATATTATCTCAAAATGCTTCCAAAAATGGAAGTAAAACATATATAAGTATACACCGTGGTTATGTGTTGAGCAAATTGTGGTAGCCCAGTGGCAGCACTCGGGAGCCACAGCATCCCTGTGGAATTCCCACCTCCCCGTGGATGAGTGATGATGCCACAACTCCTACGAGGGGACAAAACCCAGGAGCCACAGAGAAGGGTCACCAGCACTGCGTGCAAGTTTGGGACAGGAAGTGAAGTAGAATAATTTAGTTAATTAAGCCAGGAAAGAATTTAAAAGGACAGAGCGTAATTACTGATGATGGATTTAAGCCAGAACATTGAGACTGGAAACAATATGCTTGTGTAAAGTGCCATATTTAATTAACAGGGGCAGCTTAGGTATAATATTTACATATTTGTAAAACACTCCAGGAGCGCAGAGCCTCTTTTCCATCAACTGAGACCTCTGGTGCGGGATTGAATTACAAGAAAAATTGAATTTACAAGAAAATCTCCCCACTTACCAAGTTAAGCATTTTGCAGAGCTTGGACGTCATTTGAGATTCTGAATTTCGCTACTGAGCAGGCCGTGCTCTCTTCACCTGAGGAGACCGAGCCAGGGCACTGCTTCCAGCTTGACTTTCAGGCAGCTCCTTTAATAAAAGGAGAAAATGGACACAAATAATACTTACCTCTTTTTGCAGCCCTTCTCCGGTCTTTAACAGCATCTAGGAAGTCTTTATGTCTCCCCTTCCAGGCCACAGCTCCCCCCAGCTACGGCCAGAAGGGCTGAGCCTCAAGTGACGGGAATTTCACCCTGGAAAATCAACGATTCAGAGCATCCCTACCTGACCAAACCCACCAGGCCACCCATCCCATCGCCCCGTAAATTCATTTGAAGCTTTGGCCTCGTGAATTTGGCGAGCAACGCTCGGCGCGAAGCTCCAGAGGCCTCGAAGGGTTGGGGCTCCTTTCGGCTGAGGAGATTCCCGTGAAAATCCCCGCGTGCTGCTCGGCGCGGGATGGCAAAGGAAACCCTTCGCCCCTCCTGAGTGGCTGCATTAATTACCGGGGTGATGAATGCTCTTCAACCTGTGTAAATAAATGTGCTCCGAGGCCCCAGCCCGAGGAAAGTGCAGCTATGTTTCAGTGGACGGCGGCATCGTATTTCACGGAGTAAAAGTTGTGAGGGAAGAGGAGTGATATTTATGGAGTGCAAAGCACTGTGGGATTTTGTGGGAAACCACATATATTCAGCTTGTCAGAAAACATCTTAATATTTACTCTTACAATCCCTAGGCTACTGCTTTCTAAACCTAAAGCTTTCATTAGCCCATTTAGCAGATATAAAACATTTGGGAGTCTGGTGAAAGAGTTACTTTTGGGAGTGGCATTTTTCACAGCAAAACGATGATACCTTTGCATAACCTCATTATGCAGCAGCGCCGGCTCTGGCGAGTGAGCTGCTTTATCCCATCAAATTAATTCCTACTTCCACATTTCTCTTCCCAGCCTTTGATTACTCCACACCATCCCCACAGCTCTGTCGCTTTCCACACAGAAGGATCCCGTTTTTGGGGATGAAACCACCAGCGTGGAGAGTGCCGGTAGCTGGTAATTCCAATGGATGGAATTCACATTTCGTGGAATTGCCAGTGGAGAAGGTGGTGGTGGTGCCCACATTCCTCCCTTCCCCATTTTCTGCCCCACAGATGTTTTTTCCTCTCTTTATGGCTCATGAGCCACAGGGAAAAATTTAAAAAAACCAAACCCTTTTATTCCTTCCTGTCGGTTCGGGGCTGCAGCAATTTTATGATGAGAAGTTTTATAAATTGAAAATAAAGAAGTATTCCTTAAAACCTAAATAAGGATGATATTTGTTTTGGTCAAAATAAATATTTTTCACTCCCGTTGCATGCACAATATGTTCCATTAAGAAAGGTTAATTCTATATTAAATATAATCAAAAACACAACATGGGGCCTGTCATGCTGACATGGTGCAATAGGTACTTTAATACTGCTCAGCAGGAGCCCTTGTTATATTTTTTATATGTTAGTAGATGTCTACTTAGAATTGATCAAACCTTTCCTTCTGAAACATATATGCCAACACCTCCACAACACACTATAAACCAGACTCTCAGAAAACAATAATGATGCTTATCAGTCACTCGCCTTGAGTTTGCTTGTGAAAAACCTCTAGCTAGTGTGCTATTGGAGCTCTTAAAACATAGATCTTTTTGCTGCACTGATAATTCACTCACAGCTTGAGATTGATGACTATGTGAAGTCCATAAAAGATGTTACCACTATATTTTCTTCTTATGATTTATTTTATCATGTTGTCAAGGTTTGCAGAAAACAAGAAACAAATCAATGAATGTCATGCTTAAATATTAAAGAAGGCTGTAATACACAATTTTATTCAGATGCCTTATTCAATCTCGCAGCTCTGAAAAGGGTAGCAGCAAGCAAAGCTTTTATTTGAATTACTTTTGGAAAAATTAATTTAGTGTGAATGTTGAATTGTGAATGGCAAAAGGGCTGCTAACCTTATTTGTTTAAAGAGGAATGGGGAGTAACTTGGCTTTTTCTGACCAAAGGTTTTGAGAACCTGGGGAAATTCTGCAGCTTTTCAACTCCAGAAACTTTGGAATGGAATTGCTTAATGAGATCATGATTTCTAAATTAATGAAATGCTGCCTGAGCGAAGGGGGGACGTGGAGGAGGTTTTGAGCTGGATCTCGGTATCAGCAATCCCTGAGTGCTGCAAAGCTGTTTGAAAAAAAGGCTTTTTCTCTTTCATTCCTACAAAACTGAGATCACAGCACGTACCTCGGGCCAGGGAGGCTGGGGGACAGAGAGGGAAGGAGGCTGTGGCACCACACTGCTCCTGAGCTGCCTCTCCCCTTCCTGATGCCCTTCCTGGCCTTCATTATGGCTTGGATATAGAGCAGCAATTAAACCCAGCTAGATTTTTTAAATTGTTTGTTTGGGTTTGGTTGTTTGTTTTTGTTTTGGGGGATTTTTATTTGCTGTTCATTCTTATGAATAGAAAGAATATTTTGATTCTTTTTTTTTTAATCTCTTTTGAATATATGAGTTCAAAACAATGAAATTTAGTATCTTTTGAATATAGTGAGTAAGTAAAACAATGAAAACACCTAAGCAATCTGTTCACCTCAAAACCATGAAAACCTCATTTTTTTGAGGTTTCTACTCTATTCCTCTAGGAAGAGCTTTGGTGATCATTTTATTCTCTCTAAGGCTGACTTGTCCTTCAGGAGCAGACAGGACCCACATGAATGGGCAGCACTTTCTGCCGTGAGGGAGCAAAGTTGCCTTCTTATGTCCTTCTGTCACCATTTGATTGCATTCTGATTCTGTAACTGTACCAAAGATGGGAGTTAAAAAGGAGAAGAAAGAGCAGAGATGCTTTTTGGTCCTACATCTCCAGGGGACCAAGGGAATTGTCCACATCTTGGATGTGCAGCACCCCATCCCTCAACTTCCAAGTGCATGGTAAGCAAGGAATCCTTGCGAGGATGTTCCCCAGCACCTGGCAGGGGCCTCCACTTTAGTTTGTTATGGCATTTGAGTTCATGAAATCCGTCCCTTAACAAGAATAATTGGGTTTGCTGTTGATCCTGACTGCTGAGTTCACACTTCCATCCCTGGAAGTGCTCAAGGTCCTTAATGTGGCCGCTGAGATGGTCTCTAAGTGACAGGAAAAGCTGTCTGTGGCTGACTTTAGGCAGGTGGGGAGCGCTGTGGCTGCAGCTCGGAGATGCCTGTGGCAAACCAGAAATCCTCTCGCTGGGTCCCTGCTCCGTTCCTGACCGCCAAGGGGGTTCAGGGGGCTGGAGGTCACCAGGGCTGGCCCTTGGTCAGAGTTTCAGTGTGGTCAGTGATGGGACTTTCAATGCTCTCAGGAGACACAGAGGAAATGTTAATGGGTAAACATTTTTTAAGTAGTCCTGGGTGATTTAGGGTGAGTGATCACCCTCCTTCATAAAGGGGCTCCAAGCAATTCTTGCAGCCCTCACCCACGAGTTTTTTTCTGAAGCCTGGATGACAACGGCAGCACTGAGGGCCCCTGCAATATTTTCATTAATTATTTCCTTTCAGATCAGCCAGAACAGAGGCAGGAGGAGGACACAAAGCCTGCAGGGAAGGGGCAGAACCATGGACTGCTCAGGCTGTCCCATACTGACCTCCTCTCCAACTCAGCTGCTCTCTGGAAGAAGCAGGATGGAGCCACTCAGTGAACCTTGTATTGCTGCCTGAGGCCATTTTTAATAAAGTTTTAGTCGTCCATGAGGTGTTTTTCCCACTTGGAGATAAGTGGGAAATCACATCACATCACAGAATCATGGCATTGTTAAGGTTGGAAAAGTCCTAAGAGGTCACCATGCTCCCCAGCACTGCCAAGCCCAGCTCTAACCCAGGTCCCCAGGTGCCACATCAACACATTTTGGAACATATTTCTGAGATAAAGATCAGAATATGTATCACAATGTACAGCTCAAGATCACACAGGCTGCTGCCCTCCCTCGACAAACCACATTCACAAACCTCCCCATGAATTACAACCAGGTTTTGGCTAAACTCCTCCCCGTGCTCTGTTTCAAATCTCAGCTTTAAGGAGCACTTAAAATATTTCAAGGAACATTTCTCCCTCCTTCTCTGCATGACTTTTAGTGCACACACCTTGTTTTTTCCTCCAGAGATGGAATTGATATTGAGCGAGCAGATTAGGCAAGATCATCTTTATCCACCCCAAACAGATCGGGCAGTGAGAGAGACGAGTTATTTTTTGGTTAATTAAAGTTGATCCTTTAATTCAGTTTAAGACACTAAGTACAAATGAAAGGATATTTTATTTGCAACTTTCAAAGTCCATCTGAGTGAATTTATAACGGAGTATTAAAAATAAAGTGTGTTCAATTATGTGTTTTTCAAGTATATTATTTAAATTAATCTTAGAACGATTTATGGAGGAAAAATATTATAACAAAGGATACAATTTTAGCAGCTCATTCCCCGCATGCTTTGCTGTTTTTATAACACAGGCATGGAGACAAAACTTAAAGTTGGTCAGTTTTGCCTCTCCAGTTTTTCCCCCTTTGCCTGTCCAGCAGGGTGTAAAATCACAGCCGGGTTAACCCAACATAACCAGCAGCAGGATTATCAAAGATACCAAATTCTGTCCCCAAGGGAGGCACCAGGACACCCTGTGCTGAAAACCTTCCTCTCCTCAGGAAATCACAGAATCCCAGGATGGTTTGGGTTGGAAGGGCCCTTAAATCCCACGCACACTTCCACTGTCCCAACTGCTCCAGCCTGGCCTTGGACATGTCCAGGGCCACCAACGCTTTGAGGAATCTGCTCCTCAATCAATCAGAGCATTCACAGAACCGAAAGCAATGCAAAAGGATTTTTCCTTTTCTGTTTCTGCCATTTATTTGCTTTGGCAAGCGCTCTGGATACAATTTACCCACGTGCAGATGGCAAACACGAGCCCCGTGCCCTGGAATCCCCTGCCAGTCTTTCACTGGAGGTGGGATTGGTAGGATGGCCCCACTCTGTGGTAACCTCAGAGTCCCCCCTTCGAGACTTCAGCTTCTGCTGCTTCCCCCTTTGCCAAGATCTGACTGGAAGTGCTGATTTTTTCCCAGGCCTGAGTAGCTGCTTCAGCTTTTTTGTTTGTTTGTTTGTTTTCTTTCACATGTGTTTTTTAATTGTGGTGCATCTCATCGATTCAGAAGGGGCTGGATGGAAAAAAAAAACAAGTTATTTTGCATTTTTCAAAAGATTTTTGAGAGGATTTTTTTGACTTTTTATTTGCACTGGGAAAGCTGATTTGCACAATAGCAGCCCACAGGCTGTGCTCCTAAAAATACAATCAGCCCAAATTTGTTGTTGTTAGTAGAATTTAATTCTAGGCTATGATTTTGTGGGTTGAGCTGTGTTATCACTGAAGAGAGAGTTGTTTCTTTTAACATTTTCCTCCCTAAAACTTCAAAGAACGTGAACTCTAGATGGCTTTTTATTATCACACACATTTGGAGACCCCTTGAAGGTGCAGTTAACAAAAGAGAGGAAGACCCCGGGAAAAGTTTCCATTTGTGGCAGAAATTGTTACTTGAACTTTTCAGGAGGTCACCTGCATTCCCCAGCCCCTCTGGAAAATCCGGGCAAGCTTCCTCACGCTGTTTCTGTAGGAAATGTTGTGGTAAAGATCAAGCGGCCCAGCGCTGAAACTTGCTAAAAGCACCTTGGGCTGCAGCTGTTTCGTTGTGCGTTGTTGTATTTACTAAAATTATTACCTGCAATATTCCTCCTTGTGCTGCTTCTCCTTCAAAAAGCTGGACTGCAGCTTGTGCCTGGCCTCGTAGTGCCTTAAAATATACCTGAAAATACCAACTGTGTGTTTTGGGGTATAAAAATACTCCCATGCAATGGAACAGCTGATGGGTTGCATCACTGCCGGGATGGGGTTTGGCCTGGGCAGTGCCAGGTGCTAAAGCAGGTGTTAACAAAGTGCTTGAGGGGCAGGAGTTTGAGGTGCCCCTCAAAATATTGATTGTGCTGATGGTGAGGACAAATTTCCTTTGACATCATCGTGGTCCCTGTGAGAGGCTCCCTGGACAGGGGCTGGGCAGAGCTGAAGGAATCCAGCAGGGATTTATGACCAGCCCTGCACAGGACACACCTTGGGCAGCACAAGAGCCCGGCCGGGCTCACCCAGGATGGGCCCCGGGTCAGGAGTTTCCCCCTTGGATCAGTCCTGGCCCATTCCCGTGTTGGGTTCAGTGGCCAGGGCCAGCCCAGGTGCTGCAGTGCCACCCTCCCAGGCTGCTCTCCTGCCCTCGCTGCTGTTTGCACTTGGTGGGGCTGAGGCTGCAGCGCTGCCCTTGGCTCTGGGGCTGTGAAGGATTGCTGGGGGTGCCTGAGCTGGGAGGAGAACTCGCTGCCACTGGGGAGGGAGCTCAGAGCCCACACCAGGGCCCTGCAGAACCTGGAAAATGGGAAAGCTGGAACTCAAGGCGTCATTTGGCCTCAAGATTTCCTCCAGCATTTGGGAGGAGATGCTGTGTCCAGATACAGGACCCATCAGCTTTGAGGAGCTGAAAGAGGGAAGTTTCCCACATGAATTGAACTGTTTATCATCCACATTTGCTAATAAAAAGTCATGAAATCATTGAGGGTGGAAAAGACCACCAAATCCCAGCTGTGCCCCATCCTTACCCTGTCACCCCCAGGGCCACCTCCAGGGGCTCCTGGGCACCCCCAGGGATGGNGTTCCCTGCCCTGGCCACGCTCCAGCCCCTCAGTGCCCCTCTTGTCCTGAGGAGCCAGAACTGGGCACAGGACTGGAAGTTTCACAGCCAGGCCCAGCACACAGGAGTCAAACCAAGCCAAATCTTCAGGTGGGAGCCAGTTTCCCTGGCAGCTCACAAATATCTGGCTGATCTGATCCTGTTAGTTCCTAGTCTCCCTCAGAAGATTTTTTTCTTTCGTTTCCACACTGATGTGTGGGTGCTGATTTAATGGAGCTGCACCAGTGCACAGAAGAACTGGAAAAGGCTCCAGCCCAGTGTGCGTGTGTCTGTGTAGATAGAATTTTTAAAAAACACCCTTATTTACACAATAAATACAAAGTTAATGTTTTGGCTTTCTTCTGGGACAATCTGTAGAAGAAAAACTAGAGCTGGGGATTAAAGAGAGTGTGCAAGTAATGTGTAAACCATGAAATTCAATTAGTTCCTCTTAGGAAGCCAAATTTTGGTAAATACTGTAGAGAAAAGGTAGGGATAAAATGCCTAAGCCAAAGCTGTACTTAATAAGCTTCAGTAATTAGTTATAAATGGCTCGTTAAACCTGGAAACACATCTCTCCTTGCCCACACTTATGAATCCTAGCAAAAATAGAGGATAGGGTTAATTAAAAACTTGGAAGAGTCTCCATCCTAAGTTTTCTACCACAAATATTTTGGGACAAGCAGTCCTGGTGCTTCTGGGGTATCCCAGAAAGTGTGGGGGAGACGGTCTGAGGAGGAGTTATGCAAATGTGTGTTTAAAAGGAATATTAGGAATAGTGACCAGATTTACTGATCGGGTCACGTCTAATGAGCTGCACAGGAAATTAGAAGCATTGTCCTGTTATTGACGGGTCCCTTTTTTAACCCCACATCCTCTCATTTTTTTGCTGTATCCAGGAACAATTTGATATTTGGATTGTGCAGCAACTCTTCAGAATTGGGAAGGTGAAAGGTAAATGGTGCTGCAGTGCGTGATGGATTAATTGGCAAATGTTCCTGTAATTGTTTCTGGCAGCTCTACACCCACCTCACTTTTCTTGTCTCCCTGAAGTCAAAAGCACTGGAGAAAACACCAACAGCCCGAAACAGAGCTGCAGCTCCTGCCCCACAATTCATCTTACAATCAAAGCTGCTTTGCTGTCAGAACAGGAACTGGAGCAACAAATACAGACCAAAGGCAATTCCTCTCCTGCTCCCTCCCCCAGCTCCCTCCAGAACTCACAGAAATACCCCTCTAATCCATATTGTGAACAGTAGACACCTTTGACCTTTAAGCCCTTTTTTTTTTTTTTCCCAAGGAAAGTGTTTTCCTGGCCACATATTATGAGTCTCCTCTTTCTATTCACTTTTTCTAAATATTCATTACTTTTGAAAAATTGGCCCAAACCTGAAACATTTCCAACTGGAGCCTTTTACAGGGGGAGTGGGTCAAACTGGAGTTCCTTGATCCATTGTTACTTCATTTCTGGGTCAGGTTCCAGAAAGAACCCTTCTTCCTCTTTTCCTTCGGATGGAAAACACTCAAGAATTGATTTTCTGCTGGAAGCCTGCACGAGATGGTTGGAATTTCAGGAGAAACACAACACTTCCACTTCCCTAGATGGTGGAGCTCCCTCTTTTGGGGCCACAGCCTTGAGAGCATCGGGGTTGGTCAGAGTCAATCTCTTTTTTAATTCCTTATCAACACAACTTTGCACATGTATTAATTTCTCTTGCAGGTTAATTTTTAAGCTAATGACAAGCGTGTCACAGGAGGAGCTGGACGTGCTCAAGGGGACAAGGACAGGTGGTTGATGGCACACCCAGGGACAGAGCTGGCTTCTTCTGGTCTCTTCCCAAGCCACCCCTGGCCGGGTTCAAGGGCTGCTCCAGACCGTGAGAGCTAAGAGTGAAAACTGTGATAGAGGTGGTGGCAAGGGTGTTTGGGGTTTCTCTGGGCTGGTGGATCCTCTCCAGACCCTTCTTCCCTCTGGGCTGCTGTTAGTGCTGTGCCAGGAGGGCTCCAAGCCCTGGAGCCAGCCCAGGGCTGGGCTTGGAGTGTTTATCCCTGGAAAACACCCTCTGAAGCCTTTCTCTGTAGCCTTGGACGTGACACTTAACCTTGCTGCCTCCGACTCCCCGTCAAGGAGGGGATAATAACACTTGCTTATCTACTCCAGAGCGGGCTTTGAGGATTAATTAATTAATATTTGTACAGTGCTTTGAACATAAGTGCTTGGTATTATCATTCTTACTTCACCGCTCCAGGCTCATTTTCTCCTTTGGCCTGATGTGCCTTCCTGCTTTTCTGAAAGCTCCTCTCCTTGTCTCTGTCCTGCCAGGTCATGCCCTTGCCCTGCCTTGCTTTGCAGGCTCCTCGTGTGACTTTTGGGGTCCACAGAACACCTGCAGAAGGACAAGAGCCAACCCTTGCTCCCTTCCTACCCCTGTTCCCTCCAGGAGAAGCACAGCCCAGCTTTAGCAGGGAGGTCCTGTGGCTGAAGTGATGGAAATGGCCACACAAATCCTCCTTCCTCCCCATCAAGAGCGTTTCTTATGGAAGGCACAGGCAGGTGAGGTGGGCACTGGAGAGGCAGTTGGCAAGGTGTGCACATTCCTGGGCTCCTTGTCATTCCTTTGGTCTTTTCTTAAAAAGGAACAAAGAGAAAGAAAGGAAGAAAAAGGAAAAGATACAGAAAAAAACAGGGAAAAAAAAGGAGGAAAAGGAAAGCTCGAAGCCTCTGTGTTTCCACCACTTTTAAATGGCTTTTTAGAAGTAATTCCCACTCAGCTCCATCATGAACATAGAGAAGGCAGAAAACATTTACCGTTAAGCCATTTGAACTGGTAAGCTTTGCACTCCTCATCCTACACACCAAAGCCACCTGGGGGGCTGTGTCCAGTTGTCCATTCTTCCTCTAGGAAATGGGTCTGGCCCCAGAGCCAAGGCTGAGCTCTGCTGGTGCCACCAGAGCAGCAGTTCCTCAGGCTGCCCCAATCACTGGGTGGTTTCCTGCATCCCTTGGCCTTGGCTCTGCCCCTGTTGGGGACCTGTCTGCTCCACACTCGTCCCGTGTCCCAGATGTGCAAGGGGGGCAGTGCCCAGTCTCGTCCCCAGGCTGGACTGACCCCCATGGAGCAGGCACTGCTCGGCCCTGCTGCCCCCTGGGAGCCCCTTTAGTGCAGCAGTCCCCGACTCTTTTATTTACCATTTCACAGAGAACAACCCTGTTCTAAAATCTGAGTGAAAATAAAAAAATCTTGAGGATATTTTTTAGTGGCAAGATATTACTGAAATTTGCTGAGACACCACTCAAAAACATCAATGGGTGAATATTTCACCTCTTTTCCTTCTCTTCACTTGCCTGTAATGGATTGGGCAGGAACTGCCTTTTCCTACATCTGTTTCCAGAGCTCAAATTTCTCCTTTCTCCCAGTTACTGCAAGAGAAAAGCATCTCTATTGTCTGAGTGTCTTTAATGTGCAATTCCACCAGCCTAATGGGCACCTGATGGTACAGATAGATTTGATTCCAGATTTGGATCTGCTGACATAAACCTTAATGCTTTTTATTGTGTGCCACTTTGGGAAATCCTGATTAACAGCAACAAAGAGATAATTATGCAAGATGAAGACAATGTAGTTGTTTTAAAAATAATGTATATCATACAATTAATGCTACTTTGTCCTATATCAAAGTCACACTACCTGCATTAATCATACACCCTCAGAGTTTCTAAACATTAATAGCGAGAAATAAAAAGAAGAACTCCTAATTCCGAGGAGAGTCACAAGAACGGGGGGTTGGGATTCTTTGGAGAAGAAGAGATGTAAGGGATGCAGCTCTTCTGCCTAGTAATTACAAAATGTAGAACATAGGGCTATGTTTTCCAGAAAAAGGGGCTGAAGCTGGTCCAGAAACCCCAATTAATAATTAATTCAATGTTTCCCTCCTTCATTAAAGCTGGATGTTTGTAATTGAAGGTGATAGCTGAAATAAGAAGGGGGCTTTTGCCTCTTTCTGACAGCAGATGTGCTAAGAGCTTAAAATCTGGTGGAGTGGCAACAGGAGTGGATGGATGGATGGATGGATGGATGGATGGATGGATGGATGGCTGGATGGATGGATGGATGGATGGATGGATGGATGAGGAAGGGATACACAGGTCAGATTTTAGCAATTCTAAACATTTTAGAATTAATTTAGCCCCCACAAGGAGTGGCGTCTGTTTGGGTTTCCCAACTTTGAGCCTCATCAGGGGCAAAAAGGGACCAAATACTGATTTAAGGATGGTGTCCCTCATTTCTGGCTTTGATGGGATGACGATTTTTTTCTCCTCTACCCCACAGTGTCATCTTCTACCACTGTTTGTGCCAAGCAAAGCTCTCAGACAAAATCTGCTTCCGGAGGTTTGGATCCTCCTTCAGTGTGAAGGTTGGTGGTTGAACTGGGCTGGACAAGGTCCTTTCCCTGCTCTCCTGCCAAGCCACCAGGAGTTGGTGCTCAGTGTGGGCCTTGGGAAACATGTCCCCCCTGGTGCTGGGCTCCAGCAGACAAACTGTGGCCCAGTGATCCTCTCTGCTCCCCTGGCATGATCCGTGTGGATTCTGAGCCTCATGAGTCAGCATCCCAGATCAAATGCTGAACCCATCCTTGCAATTTGGCAGTAAAACAGTTCCTATATGGAGATTAGAGCAGCAACGTCACAGCATTAACCTTTTTCTCTTTATTCACAAAATCAGCCTCAGTTTTGCTGTTGTACCCCAGGTTTGTGTGTAGCGCACCACATTTTCCAAAAGCTCTTTTATTCCCTTTTTTTTTCCCCCAAACGCTCTTCCAAATGCCAACTGTTCTGTGTCACTGGTGGCCTGGGAGCTGGGGGAATTCCAGGAAGGTTTGGGTGTGCTGGTTCCATTACCTTCCGCAGGATGGCTGGGGCGACGCCATATGTGCGCGTGCAATTAGACATTTTGATTTCCAAAGGATTTAGTTACCATTTGCTGAAGCATTGAGTAATTACCACAGCAAAATTGCCCAATCTGTCACTACGTCAGTGAAGTGTGGTTCTGGACAGCTTTATGGGCACCTTCACCAGAGCAGAGCCTTTGCTCTGCCTCATTGGGTGGGACTTCACTCCTTCCGCAGGAGAAATTCCTCCTAGCCCAGGAAATTCCAAACCACTGCGGGAATACCTGCTGTTATACACCTGCCCCGTGGATGATATCTTGCCTCAGAGGGAAGGTGCTGTTTCAGGGAATATATTTCATTAAACGTGGTGGGGCTCTAAGGCTGTGAAGTGTTATTCTGGGAAGCAGTTTTGGGGTCGGCCACTCAGCACTTCTGGTTTCCATAATTCCCCAAATTTAGCAATGGCACTTCTTCCGGGGCAGGGGGAGATTTCAAAGTGTTCCCCACCACGTCTGATGGGAGCAAAAGGATTTCCAAGCTGAGAATGTGTTTATACAGAAATGTTTAAACCTTTTTTTTTTTTTTTTTTTTTTTTTTTTTTTTTTTTTTTTTTTGGGGGGGATCCATAANTTTTTTTTTTTTTTGTCGCTCAGGGGAAGGTTTCTATTCAGAAACAGAAAATTAAGGTTACTGTGAATAGAGAAAAGGCAGAGGCATCATTTACTCCCCTCCCTCCTTCCCCCCACCAAATTAAACACTCAGGAATCTTGAGAAAATTGGGTCACTAATATGGAAATTTTAAAGTATTGATAATACCAACATGACAAGTTGTCACTTTGCAGTATGTTCTTAAACACGCCTAAACCTTAATAACCAGGTTATTCTAGAATAATCAGGGTAACAGAATGGGAATGAATGGCAGTTCCTGTAATTATTCTAGAAAGAGGACCAAAGCAAACAGAAATTCTCTCTAATTTTATATATTCCCAATAGGTGCACATAGTACATCATTATCACTATAGAAACTACTTAGTAGTTTCTCCAAAAATCAGCTACGCTTCACGGTCTTGTGGGCCAATGTCTGAGCTGCACATGAGCCGAAACCCTCTAATTCAAACAGAGGTAAGCTCAGAGCAAGCTGCACTAGGCTGCAGCACACAAAACAAATTTCCTAAGCCAAACATATCAAATCCAATATATTTTTCATTGATTTAATAGCCGGAAACTTTGGATACAACCGACGCTTTCTGGATATTAATGGGCATTAGTGCAGTGAAGGAAGAGGTGAGAGCTGGAAATGAGAGTCTGTAGGCATTGGGGAAGGAAGGGGCTACGGAGGGCTTTGCTCTATATGAAAGTTTGGTGTTGCAGGATGAAATCTGTAATTAAATAAGGTGAGCTACAAAATTCTTCAGTGACTTTGGCCCCATTTTCAGATAAAAGTGTTATTGATGTCCTGATGCTTCGCAGGATAGTCAGGTGATCCTGTTGATGGCACCTCTGCTAACAAAAATCAAAAAGATCATGTTTGAAAACAACAAAAAAGACATATCTGATAGAGAGGAAAAAAAAAGTGATCTCTTGAAATAAATCTGTTCAATTTCCTCTAATCAGAAAAGGAAAATGTCATGTTGACAATTTAAAACAAAGGGTGATATTTGTTAATAATAATTAAAAACTCAAGTATGTAAATTTAAAAAATTATATATCCACCATTAAAAAACCAAAATTGACCATGACTCCATCGCAGAGACTGCTTCCATCAGTCCTCTCCTCGTTCTCCCCCCTGCCTGTGACGTGGGGAGGACACGGCAGCAGCACCAGCACATCACGGAACTCATGCCGGGATTTGGTCCATCTGGGAGCCACAGAAGAATTTATTTACTTGTTAGTTCTGCTCCGGTTTGTGGCTGTATTTGTAATTCTGGATTAATTATGGGAACACGGTGGAAGCGATTCTGCCACGGAGATGTTGTGCAATATTTGAATTCCATGTTAAGGTTATGAATAAACCCCAGCAATTTAAGATCCTTCTGTAAAGCGACCTTGTTTTGCTGGAGACATGGAGGGAGAGGGAAGTGAGGATGGGACAGAGGGAGGACTTATAAATCAAGCTTTTCCAAAGGATGCTGTTTCCTAATCTTCTGATGTGGCTGCCTGTGATGCATGGGATCCCAGTTCCCAAAGTTTACCACATCACCAAAAAAATACTCAATGCATCAAACCAGTCCCTGGGGAGATAAAAAGAAAAAAAAGAAAAAAAAAAAAAAAAAAAGAAAAAGAAAAAAAAAAAAAAAAAAAGAAAAAGAAAAAAAAAAAAAAAAAAAGAAAAAGAAAAAAAAAAAAAAAAAAAGAAGAAAAAAAAAGAAAAAAAAAAGGAAACTGAACAATGAACATGTGTGAACTTGGAAATTTATAGGTTTAGGCCTCTGCAGCTACATATCCTGGAAAAAGGAAAGAAAAAAAAGTGTTAAGAAAACAAATTACAGTTGTGGATGTGAGGACCCTGACACCGCCGCCTGACAAATCGACCCTCCGGCTTGACCCTCCGCAATATGTTTCCACAGGTAATTCCATAACTCTCCGGTCAACTTCTCAAGATTTCCTGCCCGACAGCTGGGAGAAGGGAAGCTGCCCATGCCTGCTGGGCTCTCCGCCCCGTCCCGGCGGCCGGCGGGGAGCACACCCAACATCCGCGCTCCCGCTGTCCGGCGGCCGCGGGGCGAGGGGACCGCTGCTGCCTGATGGATGGCTGGACCTGGCAGATTCATAATCCCAAACCCAGCGCAGCTGCGAGGAAACTAATGGCTAGCGGGGACCGCGGCGGTCCCCGAGCTAATACCTGTCTCCTCCATCACGAATTGATGGCATTAAACAAAAAAAAA